>CM062829.1:12349561-12407505 GCA_031772345.1 Himalopsyche anomala
ATTGCAGTGTGTATTTAATAATCTCATTTAACTTTTACAATACTTTAAGACGTGTAAAATATTATATTATAACGCATCCATTTTTTCCAAAAAATACTACTTGGCTCAATTAACCTCTCAATGGCTCAATAAGGTTGTACTAGTAGCCAATTCATTTTTGAATGAAATTTAGATTACCACATAATATACATGACTATCCCATCTCATATACTATCATGGCGAAACTTAATACATGTTTATATAACTTGTATTGTCTTAAATAAGTTAAGATTTCGACTGAAGGTGCTTGGTGGAATTTCAATATTAAATTTGAATCGTTCAAATTATGTACACTCCCACAGATTTTGTCACTAACGACCCGGGTTTCGCCTTTCGGCATCTTCAGGCGTTCAAGCGCACGGATGAACTTGAACTGACTGAATCAAAGTTACCGCCGAATCCATCGAAAGTATATGACTGAATCAAGTTCATCCGTGCGCTTGAACGCCTGAAGATGCCGAAAGGCGAAACCCGGGTCATTAGTGACAAAATCTGTGGGAGTGTACATAATTTGAACGATTCAAATTTAGTCTTAAATAAGACTTAAAAAAATATAAATTGTTCTTTGTTGTTGGCAGCTTTACACTTTGATTCGGAAATATTGACAAGTTGAAATACCAACAAGTGACGAGGTGTTACTGTATTATAAATAGAGTATTTTAGCGGAGTGTGGAATTTTACAATACTAATATTATATCGATCCGTCAAAACTACAACTCACTACAAGCGAAACCATAAAAGTTTACTGTGATCTTCATAAATGTCAGACTAAGAAGCCATACATATTATTGTACTATATGATTTCACTCTTTAATTGGGTCTAAGCATTGCAATGTTTTTTGGTGAAGGGCCTAATGGGGCTTAATCAGTGGCGGATTAAGCACTTTGGAGGCCCCAGGCGCAATAAATTTTGGAGGCCCTGCTTTTCGAATAACATAAAAGTGCTGCAAACCTCTTCGTAGAATAATAATGAATATTGAAAACTGAAATGTAAGGGTTTGTATAATATATGCTATCTTTGAGGCCCCCAAGATTTGGAGGCCCCAAGTGCGCGCCTCTTGCGCTTATAGGGTAATCCGCCACTGTGCTTAATAATATTATATTACAGGTTTCTCAAAAAATGTTGAGTACGACAATGTGACACAGTATTTATAATTGGTATTTAAGATTTTGTGACATATTATAATGTTTGACGTATGGAAAACAAGCTGTTTGTTTGTTTGTTAAATATGTACGCTTTCAAAATCAAGCACATGCACTCCTAATGAAGCTTACCTCCACTAAAGTTTTTCCACGAGAACTGCTTGTTATTCAGTCACTCAAACGCTCTCTTCGGAGAGAGTAAAACTACAGGGATGAGTTCAACCGTTTTTAAGATCGTATATGTGGGTAGGAATTTTTAAGCCATTTAAACAACCATCAAAATTGTTTGACGTCACTTAGTAAAGAATCAAAAGAGTATTAGGGACGTTGGCTTACTTTTCATTACTTGAAATGTATTTGAATCAACTTATTGTATGTACATATATTATGATACATGGTAATAAAATTTATGCTTCATTTTCTTTCCCCTGAAGAATATATAGTTCACCAGCTAGACTTTTCGGAGTAGAACGTACCACCAACACATTTATTGAGTGGGTTGCTCGCGGGTGTCTTATTTCAAGAAACGGATATAATAATTTTGTGCCACAAAACCGATTGGACTGCCAAAAACAGGAGAAGTCGATAAATGTTAGTAAATATCAAGAAAGCTGCATACATCTAAAAAGCTGGAAAAATAAAAACCTTTTACCAATATTATCATTATGATATTTTCTGCGAGATAAATTATTCAATTATAAATGTTATTGTTATATAATAAAAACTCTTCCCTATAACACAATTTGAAAGCAATAGTTTTATAAGTAAATTTTATTTCTTAAATCTTATGGAAAAATATATAATATTTTAACCAGGGCCGTAGTTAGGGTCTGGCGAATAGAACGATTTCATTGAGAGCCGAGGTGCTGGGGAAACGTAGGGGGCGCCAAAATTCAGCGCAAAATTTACTTGCTTTAGGTGCCAAAGTGCTTTGCTACGACCTTTAGTTTAGCTGCTTTAAAATATCAGTTTCGTCGAAATGGGTATTCAAGTAACAAATCTTTCAGCAGTTATGTCAGTTTGATGCAGCAAGCTTACAAAATAAAGACTGCTTTATTTTATAATTCGTATTGGTAAAAGGTGATCTTAAACTGTTTTTATTATAAATTATTTGACTATATTACAAGAAAATCTTGTGGAACTTTGTTACGCCCCTAAACAACAAAATAAGCTTACAAGGATTGAGGGCCGTTAGTTGGCAATCAAATGGCAGATTCCGCACTGCAGCCTAGGCACGCTGTGTGGACGTCTCAAGATTTGCGCGCGCTCGTGCAGAAGGCCACGAGGTGAGCGGCTTGAGGCCCCCTGGCAAATTCGTAACAGCAATCTGTAATATTCAGCGAGCGGGCAGCACGATTCTCGCTCAGACTTGCCCGCGACACGAAGCGAAACAAGGAGACTCGGCTCGGTCGTTCAGTGCCTCGTGAAACGCCGACGCGTCTGCCCGCAGCCGATGCACCGCGCGCCAATCCGCTCCGCCATCTTGTTAATAACAATCTCTCATTGTGTCATAAAGAAGCACGCGAGTACGCTCCATAGCACAACAAAAAAAACGCGACTATCAGAAACAATCAGTGCTGCAAACCTAGTGACAGTGTGTTCGTTAATTGCCCCAGTGGAAAGATAATTATATTATTGTGCGATTATTATTTTTTAACAACGTCAGTGTTGCTAGGACACTTACCTAAAGTTATGGTTCCTTAGTACATAATATTATACCTACCTACCGACAAGAAACAGTTCTTTTCTTTGGGAATTTGTACCGGCCTGCGAACGATAGCTGATTTCTTCAATACGGTAAGAATGATTGATTGTTTTTATGGCGATTTTAATTTATTACGTTGCCCATTTTTTATGAGTTGGTATTTTATCAAAATTAATAAAAAGGTATTGCAGTGGTTTCTTTGTGCACAATTCTTAAACATCAACTTTCAAATGGTCTGAGTTACTGCCTATTTTATATAATTTAACTGATGAAATAGCATACATTAGATGTTGATTTTTGGCACATAATTTGAGCAATGTTAGAGCAGTCTTCGCAAATGAATTAAGTATTTAATTCAATTAAAATTTTTGATTAATATGTTGTTTTCTTTATCAATTAGGAATCTTATAAGATATTTTGTTATAAATATTAATACGAATTTATTTTGGTTGATGGGATGGTTGGTAAACAACCCAATTAATTCGAAGTTCGTACGTTTTGTTGTTTTAGTTCGTTCCATCCATGAAGATATTTAAAACTGATTAAATGACAGTCATCACTGCAGTCAATTATTAATTATATTTTGATCTGGCCCGCAACATTAATATTTTTGTTTAATTCATTCAAAATTAATAAATTTAATTTACATTTTAAAACAGCCTTGATTTTGCAAAAAAAAATAGAATCTCATTTGGAAAATATATAAATAATTTATATTAGACAGTACGCACTTATTTAAATAATCGATGCTAGAAAAAAATATCTACTTGCTTCTATTGCTCATGTCCACTTCCAACATGTAGTACACTTGAATTATAAGTGGTTGATTGGCCAACTTCGTTTACTGAAGTCACGGGTTCGAATCTCTGTACGGAATTTTTTTATTGATTTTTAAATCGATTTATGGACTTCTGTTCGACGGCATGAATATGTCTTGAATTCACCATTCCTTTCCATTCTATCATAAAAAAGAGGAGTAACGAGAGCGATTGACCAATAACTAGCACTGTCCAAACCATATCCTTCTATTCCATCTCTCTTTGAAAAAAAAGAGAGATTGAGCGATTGACTAACAAGCAGTTCTCGTAGAAATCTTCTGTTAAGACACCTTCATGTGATGGCCATATGCTCCACATTAGGAGCGGGCATGTATTAAAAATATTATTTAATCGCTAATACTTGGTTCTCTTAGCAAGGGTAAGGATATTGGAACGCAGTGCCGTAAAAGTAATGTTTATTTGGAAAAATAACAATCAAAGGAACTTGAATGCCGGGATTCGAGGCCCGGTATACCGCACATAACCCTAGAATGTAATTCACAAACCACGCCATTTAGTCTACATTCGATTTACTGTATTTGGATCGATTTGAATTTTAAACATTATGTTATAAAATTAGTAGAATTAAAAGTAATACGATTCAAAATTGAGTAACGTTTAATGTAAAATAGTAATGAAATTAATACGTACATATATTTATGAATCCATTATTAAGGGTTAAAAAAATAATAACTGTTATATTACCAAAGCATATTTATATCAATATCAATCTTTTCTATACATCTGTATGCAAACCAAACTGTCCATGTGGTTATTAATAGTAATCAAGAATCAATTTATATAAATACAACACAATAAATTATTAATAACTTATTTCACAACACAAATTATCAGAATCATCATCACCATTTGATAACGCTGGCGATAAGCGAAACCAGTTCTGACCGTCATAAAAAAACATTTTATTTCTGTAAATACAACTCTATCTTAACACGAATTTTTTCTACATTATATTGAAAAAAACACAGTATACTAAAAAGAACAAATACTCAGTGGCGGATTAAGCACATGGGAGGCATTAGGCGCAATAAAATTTGGAGGCCCTGTTTTTTGGATAGTTTAAAAACGTCAGAAAATTCCAAGTAAAATGTTTAAAAATCTGAACAAAAAGTGTATGCGATATATTATATAAGCTATTTTTGAGGCCCCTTAGATTCGGCGGCCCCAAGCGCTCGCCTCATTTGCTTATAGGATAATCCGCCACTGCGAATACTGTATGTTATACGAATTATTTGTTTTAATACGATGCCTAGACACAATAGTCACAGTAGCGGATTTCCTAATAACAAGAAATTCATCAATAATAACAAAACAGTAATAAAAAAAAAATGCTTTGTTATATCGTACCACATTTGACTTGTCAGAAATTTCTAGCGATGGAAGCGATATATGTCCAGTCCCTCATAAAAGTCTCCGTGTATAATTAAGTAGCGTTGAATAAATAGTATTATATAAATTCCATCAGTCTTTTTGCACGGTTTTTTTCTGGAATGTATCAAGCGTATAAAAAAAGAGTGTATAATTCATATGCGCGAATAACTGACAGTCAATCAATATCTAAAAGTATTCGTTCTGGGATTTGAATCCAGACAACAAACTCCATCACAACGGCATTGGACACTCAGGATATGCCGAATACATTTTTTTAAAAACAATAACCACTTTAATGCAGCAAATCTTATCTAAGCATATTAATGTAATAATATTTACTTTACACAATTTTACAATAGAGCATCCTCTATCGCTATTCCGAGCACGCAATATATGCCAAGATTCTATCTACATAAATACTCAGGTATTTCGTTTTACGTAATATAAAGCGTGTGTACGAATGAATTACCTGGCGGAAGAGGAAGGATGTGATGCAAGACGTTAATAATTGATGCTTTTTGATTATTTATTGCCTGGGTACAAAGGCGCTTATTATGTTGGCACACAGATCATACGAAAGAGCTCGTCGCATATACAAACACTAACCGGTGAAGTTTTCGAAGAAAGACTGTTATTAATGACCTCTATGCTTACGGTATCGGCACAGTATCGGTTTATTCTACAGACCAATCGAGATATTTGTGAATGTTTCAATAGAATTTATTTTTAAATCGTATATAGGTGCATGCGTTTATGTAAATTTACCTTGAGACTCTTGGATATTAATTCTTTGTCTGGAATAACTCACATTGTACCAGTTTGGTTAACCCTTTCTTAACCGCTTCAGTACCGTAAGGCCACTGGTGGCCGCTACATAGGCGCACTACTAATACCGTAAGGACACTTTGTATTAAAAATTATTCCAGTAGGAATTTTAACAATATTTATTGTTGTGTGGCTAGCTACATTTATACACTATCTCTGCAAGAAAAATGAACTTTCTGCCGTTGGTTGATCTTATTGAAAAGGGTATTATTTTAGAAGTCGAGCGGTAGGTGTCACTAGGGCTACCACTTATGGTGAAATCGACATAAAGGATCCATTTTTTGTTTTAAATTTATATCTTAATTTCAAGAATTTGTCCCTTTTACTTTTTATATATATTTTTTTATAAAAATATAAAAATTATATTTATTTATGCTTGTGACAACCCTGAAAGAAAAATCAAATATACAAAATTTCGATAATGCAACTTGAAAAATTACAACTTGATATATCATTTTATAGGTAAATTTTCAACATAATGCATAAAATCCATGAGCCCTATTTTTTAAAAATAATTAAAAACATGTGGTATGTGAGTGTTCCTAGGCTTAAAACATCGCGGTACTGAAAAGGTTAACTAAGATGTGTAAATAGTACACATACCTTCTAATAATTTACATTTCTCCGTATATATAATAAATACTCGGCCTAAATTTCAAGTATTCTTCCCATATACATTTACGCATTGAGTAATGCAATAATAGTAGTATTGTAGTAATGTGATATAATGTCATGATTCACTCACGTTTGCCTGATGTGTAACGAATACTCAGCTCAGAAGCGCGTTTTTTTTGCATAGTAAGGAAAGGGTTAAAACAGCAATTCATTGATGCCGTTATTGTTAATGCCGATTTGAAGGCAGGCAATTGTCCCTGCCCATTGATTTTTAAACAAAAAAAATGTGTCAGATCAATCAATATTTTGATTCTTTATAACCTCCGTTACTTAGAGCAGGGTTTCCTAAACTTATTGTGCAATGGAACACTTCGCATATCTGGAAATATTACCGGAACACAGTTTTTTTTAGGTCGAATAATTCGGAATTGTTAGAATATTAAAAAATATATATGTTATTAAATCACTTGTTATTTATTAATTAATTATTTTTAAAACATTCTACATAAAAAATATAAGTAAAGGAAGCTTTTAATGATTATAAATCTCCGCCTGTACCTAGATATTTGACGTTTTTAACATCATTGGAGATTTACTGTCACTCGATTTTTAATATAAAATAGAATATATTTAAATGTGTTGCATAGTATATTACACACATATTCATGTCCCACAGAACACGGTTTGGGAAACCCTGATATAGAGGATTAAGGTTGAGTGTAGCGGTCTATAGCGACACATATAATTACGACAGATTATTAAATGGTTTATTTACAAACATTCATGTAATTTTGTTCTTAAAATATCCCAGTAAACAATGATCAGGAGGCCAGTGGCGTGTTTAATCAGTGACCTCCAATTATTTTTCATTAAAATATCGTATTTCAACCAAAACAAATTACATATTTATATTTGAAAAATTTCTTAAAAGTTAACAAAATCAAATTCGTTGATATTAACATTCACTAATAGACATTAATAACTAATTAATGGTTGAAATAGTAACTGTGAAATGGATATGATGACATTTTTCGATCATTAAATATTAATTAATTAATGATATTGGGGTTCATGTTTATTATCAGTTTATGTTACAGATCAATCGAATCAAATTTAAATTATTAAGTAATATAATAAATATTTTTGATTGTGTAATTTGAAAACGTATTTTTTTTTTATAAAAAAGTGGTATGAAATTATTTATGATTTCGGGAAATCCATGCATTCTTTTATTTTATATTACAGATCGGTTAATTAATTTTTGAATATTTGAATAATATGAATTTGCCATTTCATATTTTCTAAAAACACTCATTATCGATGCCGATAGTGCTTTAATTTTAGACTTGTCATCATGGAATTTTCGATGGGCTTGGTGGGAACTGATTAATAATATTTTATCTAATTTGTCAACATTGTTTACACTGGTTGGTTATGTCACCATGTATGACTCGTGCTTCCCCTGTTTAAGGAGGGTCTTTAGACTGTATAGTAGGCGACTCGGAATTGCAATTCCGGTATTTCCGAAACCGGGTTCCCGGTTCAATAACCCGATATTTTTGCATTTTCAAAACCGGCATTTCGTTATTGAAAATTAGTTTAAATCATTTTTTTAATGTGTGACAACTATCAAATATTGTAATAAAAATGTTTGCAATGAATTGAAATAAAGTCGTCTATATATTTCACAGTGGTCAAAGTTATTGGCTTACGTGCCGGATGACACGTGTTCGAATGCCAGTACGAACAGCAATTTTTCAATCGATTTCTGTTCGAAAGTATGGATGTTTATGATGTCTAAAACTTCCCTCTTACTTATATAATCCTAAAAAATAACGACAGTGATTATCCAACCACTAGTCATGTCCTAACCGTATCCTTTATATCCTTACTCTCTTCGAAAAAAACAAAGAGCTTGTGCATCTGACTAACAAGCATATCTTTGATAGTTTTGGCTGTAACTTTGCGAAAGTTCATTTTGAATATAAAAGTAGCTGAAAGTAAATTTATTCGTAAACGTTACGATGGTCTGATAATGTTTCTCAAAGAGGCGAAACACGTTTCACAAATTGTAACACAAGTGGAATTTAAAAATATCAAATTAAATACTATATGAGTAACAAGCAGTTCTCATAGAAAAACTTACGTTGAGATAAACTCAATCGGGAGTCCATACTCTCCGCATTGGGAGCGGACGTGGTAAAAAAATCTTTGTAATTGACTGGCTGGATATTTATTTACACGGTGTAAATTACACGATTTCTTTACCTAAGCTTAGCCAGCTGTTACCCTATAAAACCGAGCTCTATTTGGATTTCATCTATAAATTTTAACTGATACAATTCTTTTGTAAATTTTTGTGTTGCATCAACCCGGTGTTTAAAATATATTTGACGAGAAAATGGTACGTTGCGCAGATGTGTTTCGAGCCATTGTCCCAAACTATGTTTGTTGATGGACTAAAATGTATTTATCTTGTCTTCTATGTGTAATCATTCTCATGTTAGGGTATTAATTATCATGACCAAATAGGTGTACATAATAAATTATTGTTTGACGTACGATATATTTAGTCGTTTCGTAAGAAATATCGTTATATTGTCTAAAAGATCCATCATGCTTCATGCGCAAGTCTTCCACAATGATTATTTCTGTCAAATGATTACTGGTCGGTTAAATGAATTATTTTTTTCTGTATGGTAAATCAAATTCATTCATATCGACGCTGTAATTTAATACCGAAGCGGATACTTACTGTAAATAGTAAAAAAAAAACACTTTTGGTCAATGACTTGCAACATACACATTTTTGAAACAAAATATATTCGCTAGTTAGTCAGTCAAATTAAAAATACGTGTGTTCAATTATGGGTGTCAAAAATTTTTTTTTAAATTAATTGGTGTTTTATAAAGTGGCATAATTTACTCGACTTTGTACAAAAAAAAAAATGTCATTTACAATGTGTGTATTTTAATATTATTTCTGATTTATATAGAGATAACATATTGTCGACTAAGCATACAAGATACGTATTTATAATCTAAGTTTTAGATAATTGTTATTATATTGAATTTACTAAAATGTTAGTCAGTTACTGAGTCTTCCTTTTGGTTGAGGATATAAGAGTATTAAAAAAAATAAGAGTATCAAAATATTTTTACAATGTACCTAATGAACCTCTTGGACCGGTTCCAAATACGAAACATGTAGTATTTTTATAAAGTGAGACAAATTACTATTCAATTTAAGGTAGGCGATCTTTACAAATATAACTGTGCGTCAAATTTGTCGTGACTGAATTTACTGCAGTTTTCGTAAAATAACTTCAATTGACGCTACATTGTGAGTCCTTAAGCTGCACATTTGGAACATACATGGCTGAAAATGTATGACCTGTGTCTGTAAATAATTTTATACACTATTGCACAGTTTTCCAAACTTATTGTGCAATGGAACACTTCACAAATCTGGAAATTTTACTGGAACACAGCTTATTTTTTTGGGTCGGGTAATTTATAGTAAAACTATTGAAAAAATATTTGTTATTAAATCACTTATTATGTATAAATTAATTGTTTTTAAAATATGTCACATAAACATATGATTAAATAAAGTTCTTTATAATTCAAAATCTCTGTCTGTACCTAGATATTTGACGTTTTAAACATCAATGGAGATTCATCTTCACTCGATTTTGAATATGAATTAGAAGATGTTTAAATGTCTAGCAGCGTATATTACCATTCCCAATTTTTGCGGAACACTTATTTAGGTTCCGCGGAACATAGATTGGGAAACCCTGCATTATTGAATCATTGAGTTGATATTTCACCAATATCCTTCAAATAAAATTATTGATATGTGTCTGAAAATGTAAAACATATATAATTCTGTTTCTATTCGAAAAAAGCTCCATTTTTCCTGCAAGTTCTTAGTCAGTATTCTTAGACCAACAAAGATTTATTATTGTTTCTCCAAATTCTGCGGTCTAGCGAAAATACCCTGGCCTCGGTTGGACTGCGATATTATTTTGTAACTGTTTTAATTTTGATTCACGGCGGACACATTTCCGATTGACTTTGTCTATAGTATCTGAGTATCGCTTCCCGATTTATCGTTGTCTTTCGTTTATCGTTTAGAACGATATCAAAGAATTTGCTGTTTCTATGGCACATCTTTTGCTCAATAATCAAGTCGAATATTTAGTTCATAATAATTACACTTATGTTGGTTGTTTTTAATTCTTTCCAGTGACAAACTACAATTTACGCTCTCTTTCTTTCTTATAAAATTTCCAACGAGTCTGCTTATCTTTCTCCGGTATCAGTAATTTAATACACAGCATCGGTAGTAATTGTTACGCAACTTTACAGTATAATCAGTACTAGTTTCCCAAATATAGTAAGAATTTGCAGCTTTAAATTTTGAGAATGCTCACTTGCTGTCATAATATCTTCTTATTTATCGTTTTACCCACACACTTTAATATTTTTAATGATCTCACAGAATCGATGTGACTATTTTACTCGTAAAAATTTTCACGCATGCATCGTTTTCTCACAATTATCGTGTATTTGAAAACCATTGATTCCGAATGGAATGCGATTAATATGTTATCATTTTGCAATTTTCCCTCATGAATCATTTTCTCTCATCTATCATCTTCTCTGTTATTCACATAAAAAGACGATGGCTCGAAATATACAGTTCAAATTATGTACTCGTATACATAACTGAACAGCGGCTGACATACCTAGACTTAAAACTGTGGCCGGTATATTGCAATTAGACTTGTTTCTATTATCGCGGACTCGTTGCATACATAACGCGTTTTACAGAACTTACGAGTTTCAAACAGCTTATGTACTTATGTACGTAAGTAGTTTGGTACTTAATGCGTGTTTGGTAGATAGGTTATATGTCAATTCGTTACGGGAGATCTACGTCTCTACGAGGGATATTTTTTTCTTTTATTCAACAAAATGTTTCTATCTCATTCAACTTAATAATTAAGAAAAACACAATATTCCTTTGTACTTATTTCCATTTTTATTTATCGAGATCAGGACCAGTTTCGCTCATGGCGAGCATTATCAACTGATAAGAAATAGAATTTAACAGTGTTATTTATACAAAACAAATTTAAATAAAAAGGTGTAGTAAACATTGGTTGATCCTGGTAAATAAAATTAAAAATAAATACAAAGGAATATTGTGTT
This sequence comes from Himalopsyche anomala, assembly GCA_031772345.1. NCBI lineage: Eukaryota > Metazoa > Arthropoda > Insecta > Trichoptera > Rhyacophilidae > Himalopsyche > Himalopsyche anomala. The sequence continues at coordinate 12,361,319 of CM062829.1, forward strand.
TTTGCCTTCCACCAAGTATTGACAGTGAACACCCTAAAAGTGATCAACCTAATAATGTTTACATTTTCCCAATCTTTATTAAAAAAAAAAATATTTTGCATTACAGCTAAAGCGATTACGCCAAAATATTTTTAAGTGTTAAAAACGATCATACGAGATAAACTTGATGAGAGTTTTTTGAAAGTTTCGCGGGATCAACTCAAGAAAAATTGACACAAACACCCGTGTCTTGGATCTCAAATATTAAATTTAATGAATCTAAATTTAACATTGACTTTACCGGGAATCGAATACAGACTGTCAGTAGCTCTGTTCTTCTGCGTACTTCTGACGGTTTGCTGACGGTTTGCAAACCTTCAGAAGTACGCAGAAGAACAGAGCTGGCATAGCAAAGCTCTTACTGATTCTCTTATAAATAAAAGTGAATTTAGTACATTTTTAAAAAATATTTAGTGTAAGGAACAATAATGGGCAAAAAAAAAATAAAGTAATTTATAAATGACGAAACAAATACTTATAATATTTACGTTTCTTACGTAATTGATTTTTATGATAAATAAATTATATTTATTCTGTAAGAGGTGCTTCTTATTTTAATTATAAATAATTTGGTTTCATATCATTATAACATTACATAGTGTTTTTTTTTTAAATGTTATTATTTGGCAATAGCATCGCTCACATTTGGTCAGTTGCGCGGTAGTGAAGTAGATATTGGAAGTCGAAGTCAAATTTGTAATTATTTCATCGAAACTTCCTGTCTCTGCATAACTGTTTTATTGGATTGACTTTTTACATTCGATTGGATGCGACAGCTATTTCTTTTCTCATCAGACACTCGATGAATACATTCTTGTCCGGTATATTTATAATATATGCAATGGCATATATATTCTCAATATGTATCTTGGAATTTATAATTCGACTCTTTTTTCTCTTGTTACTCCTCGAATTGAAAACATCACAGACACCCATGCATTCGAACAGAAATCCATGAATATATGAAGCTATCCGTAAAAATATACGAGCCCGTGAGCTGCGTGACCATACTCCAACGACTAAGGTTCTGTGTTGAGATAAGCCGAGAATAAATTCCCGGGAAATCGAGACTTTTTGTCAGTGTTGGTTTCCGGATATTTTGATACAACAACCCAAGTCTTGAGACTTGCTAGATTTTTAATAATATATAGCTATACATTGTGAACGTTTGTAAATTTCAGAAATCATTACGAGTTTTCTGGCCATAAATGTAAATGTTTTATATTTTTATTATCAACACTGCGGTTTCTATACTTGAAATGCATTGATAAGAAATTCCGATAATAAATTAATGCGTCGTTTTTGTTGTTCTAGATTATAAAGTAGTAAATTCAAACATTCGGATATCTTTATTTTTTATACGGCTAAAAAAATGGATATTACGACTTTTGAACAACCCTCATTAACTCTCGCTAGACTCGGAGACTAGAAAAATACTTCTCTGCCGATGGGGGGTCGTTTAGAGACCCCAGTGGTTTCCTCATTATTGGCCTTATTATTATGAATTTCAAAAAAAAAATAGTCTAAGAGCTTTAAAATATCTCTCTGCATCATTCCTTATACATTTTTTTAATAGAAATCCGTGGTTTTTTAATAAATAATCATATTTTAAGTTGTGCGTAAAAAAGACGTCATCCCAGCACACATATGAAATTGCAACTGACGAGTTTAGCCCAGCTATCTTACGAACGGTCGCTTATCGCGGGCGCTTATCGTGTTATCGCGTTATCGCGTATTTACATAAACTACAAAAGGTCCAAAAAAACTATGATTTAAAAAACCTTAATTATAAACATTGTATCACCCATATTAAAATAGATATTTTAAAAAATGTGGGTATTGGGGTCGTATTTCTTGAGCTTAGAACCGGAAAAGTTAATCTCATCACTGTAAAAATCTAGATACGTCCATATGTTATGAAGCATGTGGTATGTTCACAATTGTTGTGTCACAGAGAAAATACAAGTATCCATTTTTTTTGTCTTATAGTTAAGAATGTATAAATTATATTTTTTTACGAAAATGATACTTATATATAAAAAAATTCGTAATATTTTTGTTTTTTTTAGAACTTTTCATTAATAAACGTCATTCCCCTTTCATCTGTTATAAATAATTAGTATTTAATATTTTTAATGACGTGTGAAATGTTTTTTGAAAGGAAACATACATATATTCTAATAAAGTCACAATATCAAGGATTGGCAGTAAATAATATAATAAGTATTTGTTACTTTCGTTAACGACTACAGACTTTAGCTTGTATTGCCAAGGTAAGATGAGTAGGCTGATTATTGTCTGACCTACCTTTTATTTATTGCCAATACTTAAAAAAATACAATTCAGATATTGTTTAGTAACCTCCAATAGGAACGTCTAAACTAGATATCTCTATTTATACGTATCTATATCTAGTTACTCCTGTCTGTGCAGTAATAGCAAAACTATAAATATCTACACCAATGGCTATATATAATACTATGACATTTCATTGGCGTTCGTAAGTAATTATGAACTACCTACGTAGCTGGAATGAAATACAATATATACATACAGAGTTTAAACAATTATTATGATTTAGTTTAGGATAACAACGCCTAGGTGACACTGTTGTAAGTGAAACTTGTATGGCAGGGAATTTCAAAATAAAATTTAAATGTAATTTTTAAATATCACAACTTTTAAAAAAATCTTAAATTTTTAAATAAAAATGTCAACACAATGATTTTGATACTATTATATATCAATTACCTAGGTTATCAGAAAGAAAATTCCCAAAAATCTAAATTGTAGTAAAATATGCAGTTATGTGTAAAAGTTTGCTTTCGATTGAGTCCAGTAAACAGATTATAAAACAAATGTTGATATTTTTTGGAACATTACATTAGTATTTATAAATGCCCTAATACTGAACCTGACCATAGTTCTTAATCTGTAAACACATGTTGATAAAATGTATAAATCTCGGGCACAGGTAAATATTAAATCAATAATGGTGACTATTTGAATATTGCTTTCCACATTATCTCAAAACAGGTTATTTGGAACTTCTTGATTAATGAACTGGGCTATTAATGTGTTAATTTGCATCTTGTGGAGTTAAGAGCTTTACACTATAGCGTATAGCTTATCGTAGCGTTTTTTAGCTGTATGAGATATGCGGATTCTAAAGTTAAACGAGTAATTATTTCAATTCATTGTTACCTTTAATTTGTAATCTAATTTTGAATAGTACGTCGACGGAAATCATTTTTTTTTCATTTGATTAATTGATAAAATATGTAATTTTCTCATCGTGTTTCTGTTAAACACAACCTACAGTCTCGATGTTATGTGATATATATATATAATTTTATTTTTTTCAACATTTAATGTATTTTTGTGTTATCAATCTCACGTGCAAAACTGCACAGACAAGAAAGTACCAGCCTGGGTTAGAAAAACGATAATTTGTGGCATTTATAGTTAAAGGTTATTATGCCCTTTATAAATATACAGTATGTGGTTTTGATTATTTTCTTTATATTATATGTGAATATGTTTACGTAATTGAATTCTGTGAAAGCGATAATAGTTTTCGAACTGGGTGATCCTGATTATTATGCGGTTTCTGTTTGGAATTTTTGTAAGATTATCCTTGTTTTTATTCCTCGAAGAAACTTTTGTTTTCATATACTTTTTTTACAATTTCATTTTGGAGAACTTTTATCGGCAGCCAAAACCTGGCGTTTTTTTTCAATATTTAATCTCTTTATTGGAATAATATTTGCCAGGTTTGCAACTCAGCGGTCAACGTCGTCGGCTTACGTGACAAATCTCACGGGCTTGAGTCCCAGTACGAACAGTATTTTTCAATCGATATATTGATTTCTGTTGGAAGGCGTGAATGTTTGTAATGTCTAAAAAATTCTTCTCATCCATTCAATCTTAAAATAACAGGGCGCAGTGAGAACGATTTATAAACTACTAGTCCTCATATATAAGCAAAAAAGTTTTCTACGAGAAATGATTGTTACTCAGTTGGTCAACTTCTCCTTTTTTAAAGAGAGCAGGAATAGAAAAAATAGGGCATCACTCGTGCTACATCCCGTTATTAAGGATTGGAAAAGTGGGACCTGTAGTAGCCCTATCTAAAAACTTATGTTGAGATACTTCCATTAGGATGCCATATGCTCCACATTGAGAGGATAGATTTAAAAATAATGATTAACATTAATTTATCGATACGACTTAAGAAATTGAAAGCCCTATTTGTTGTTATAACATAGTTTTCATCAAGCTATTGCTATAACTTTTTTAGAAGCTTAGTATTGATGTGCTGACGAAAAAAATATAAAATATCTTAGTCCAGTCAGTGGTGGACAAATTTTCTAAGCAGATTTCTTTCCCTTGCATAAAGTTTGTATGCAATACTGTACAAATGTAACGCGCAATTTAAATGTAAGGTATCTTACGACTTTTTTTATTATATATTATTAGATACAGGATTTCTATTATTCAAATTTATGAAATCTGAGGTAAAAAATATCACTGTATTTATTTATATTCCTAGATTAAAAAGAATTTCATAAAATTGATGATTTTTATGTGTTGCCTAATTAATGTAATAACTCTTGAAAAAGTTTTCAAAAATAAATTTCTAATTTTCAATAAACTGTTAATTTTACTGAACTTCTTTTGTTAATGTACCTCCAAATTTAAATATCATTTCAAATAAATTGATATTTTTGTTGCTTACGCGCCCGATTACAATGTTCAACAGCTGACATTTTGGAATTTCAATTATGCTTTTAAAAAACACGTTAACGCTCGGACAAGAGGGAAACCCGCACGCGATAGTGATTGCATTATTTTCACAAGTGATTTCAACGCACGGTAAAGCAAAAACACGTTTGTCTTTTTTTTTACTTTTACACAAAATGATTCAGAAGTATTTGTTTATTGTTCTGTGAAATATTTGATTTTGCCATTGACAAATATGCATCATCATGTTGATAAAAAATCTCCACATTCTCATGTCTTGTCATAGTAACAAGGCAGCAAAAGTTTCATGGAACCATGCTTGGACACAGTTTTAAGGAATGGTTATTTCTCTTATCTGAATGCACTAAGTAAATTTAAAGATGGGCGATGGGAGGAGATTAATTGTGATGTAGTTAAAGAAGGGAGTGAAAAGTAACGAAATAGGTGAGTGAGGTCAATCAGTTATGGACAAACGTCAAAGACGACTAATCTTAAATAAAAACAGTAGTCATGGTACTGCTTAAAAGGTCTTCGTCTTGTTTGCAATCGTAAACAGAAAATGGAACATTAAAATTTAATTCAGACGAAGATGTTTGATTTCAAAAATCAAGTAATATTTTGATCTCAAGTGCTTAAAATCTCCTTACAAAATCTCACAAACTAAGAACATACAAATTCGCGAGAAATTTTTCAGTTGTTGTCAATGTTTGGTATACAAGTTATTTAATTGAAATATTTATATTTAGATACGAGATTCTCTTTGATAAACCTTGTGAATATACTTACATTGCGTGGTTTTGTATTTATACGATAAAACTCCATTATATTACAGTACATATATAATGCCAGAACAATTATTTAATATAGTTAATTATTAAAAAAAAAAAGCTAATTGCTATAGTTATTTGTGACAAATGGTAAAAATCTACATTACGAAACTCTTCTTAAATAAAGTGCCTTGCGTTTTTTTATATTTTATTACATGACACATGCCAGATGATGTTTGTTTATAATATCATTAATATTAATTGTCCCTAGCAAAACTTTTAAAAGATTGAATTTGTAATTTTCAAGTTACACTATTAAGTCTCACTATTAAAATTTTTGTTACATTCGTTGAGTCGAAAAAACTTTGCTCGATAATCGAAAACAGTAAATTACACTCACCATATTTTTACACTAGATTTTTTCCTTTTCACATTCAAAATCAGAGACCGAAAACTGTTAAAATAAATTGTCTATTATTAAAAATGTGGCTTGTGGCTTAAAATTTATTATTGTTTTTTACTTCTATCTGTTTTGTAGTAAAATGTGATAAGAAAACATGGTGCTAATATTTAATAAAAATGTGGAATTAGTACGATTTTTTTTTCAATATTTCACTGAGAACCGATAGTGAAAACTTAAAGGTGATAAATTTTAAGACGAAAATGTTGACATTTCATGGTTCAGACAAAACTGTAGCATTTTGATTTTGCGCGATGTCAGAAATCAAATTGCATTGTCAGTATACACCGTTAGACCAGCTGTACAGAATGGTCCAATAAATCATGCAACCTATACAAACTAAATATTTATTTCTTACTGTATAGTGTATACAAAATTGACAATGCTGTTTTGTGCATAACCGTCTCGTATTTTTTTACGATTTTTTATGTAGGTACATGTATAATATTTTGATTTTTTAATTTTATTTTTAAATAAGAATTTTAAATTTTGAATTTCTTCTATTCACAGATTTTCTCCTCCTAACCCAAGTTATTAGTATCTTTATAGTTTGTGTCCCCGTATATAAATTGAATTTTATAATTATTTTTTTAACAAAAATATTATATTATATGAGATTTACTGAATTACTTATCAATATGTTAAGATAAAATAACGATATGAAAAATTCACACACCGGTTCATCTAGCTAGGAAGTTGTAATCCGTAAGTACAAATAGGATCAGTAAGTCAAATATATCAAAAATCAGAATATTCATCATATTGATTGTTGGAATAATCTGTGGCAGATTAAGACTTTGGGTGACCCCAGGCGCAATAAAATTTGGAGGCCATGTTTTTTGAATAATTTAAAAAAGTTACAAAAATCCATGTAAAATAAAATTTATATAGAAAACTGAATTGAATTTTTGACGGATCCTCAGCCTTGGTTAATCTAAATTTATCACAAAATTACCTTACGTTACCTATTTCATTATTGCATAATTTATAAATACGATTTTATTCCAAATATAATATTAAACACATTGAATGTTTTAAGCAGTTGGCTACGCACTGTAGTATCATTCCGGACACAGCAATACTTCGGTTGCCTACTCAAGTATCCTGTTACATATTCAATTTATTCTCGATGGCAACTTTATTCGCTTCTCCTCGCCATATTTTCCCATTGTTCGGCCTCCATCTATCTGCATGCGATAATATTTTCGATTTGCTATTATTTTCGGGCGCTTTTTTCTGGTGTTCTAATCCGTACACTGCAAATAAACCATTTCATCAACTCTTTAAGTACAATACAAGTTTATTTAGCGAGGGTATCGAACTATCCTTCGCCAATACACATACCACAATTTTACATACAAATAATATATTTGGAATCATCCAATGAGTCAGCTATTTTGAACTTTTTAAATCATTCGAAACCGGCTTGAAAAGAAAAGGCATCGCGAGCACCCTGGCTTTGGCACGGGTGTTACTTCTAAGTATAAATACTTTTCGTTTAGGCATAATAGGTTATTTAATGATACAATTTTAAATGGGAATTCAAAGCGTCAACAATTCAATGGCATAGGTGAATTTATATCGACTGTGGAAAAGAAAAAGGACGTAACCCACACGTATCAAATTTTACAGGAGGCGCAAAAAACGTGTTTTGATGATTTTTCGCCATATGCAAGTTATGAATTATATACAACAACAAGTGCACGGAGACTTCTAAACTGGTGTTTAATTGACATAATCTAATATTAATCAAAGAAATTGTCTAGGAAAAACCTTTATTTCAGTCTTTTTTTTTGGTTTTAATTTTTTACAAGATCATCTTTTTCAAACTTAAAAGCTAAAATTGGATACTAATTCGGCATTTGCAGCTTGCATTCTTTTGAAAGAACGTGTATCATGTTTGATACATTGTGATTTTCGAAAAAAAGCTGTTTTTAAAAAACTGTGGGTTACGTCCTTTTTCCTTCCCACAGTCGATATTATAGTGATTGAATCGTTTAAATTTTTAAAATAACGATTAATTTTAAGAATAACGATTAACGTTAAATCGATTTAACGATTTCCGTTCGAATGTATGGATGTTTGTGATATCTAAAAATTCTCTCCCAATTTTCCAATACTAATATAATGGGCCTTATCGAGAGCGATTAGCTAACCACTGATCTTAACCTTATCTATTCTATCCCTACGCTCTTCGAAAAAAGAGGTGTCTAGACACCGAGTAATAATCAGTTCTTCTGAGAAAATCTGTTGAGATACCTCAAGGTAAAGATAGCGATCATTGATTAAAAAAAGTTTTTTCACGTTTCGTCAGTAACAACCCCAGGTTTGCCTTTTGGGATCTTTAGGCATTCAATGCACGTAAGAACTTTAACTGAAATCTTAAAGTATATTGATTGTGAACATAGTTTCATCTCTTAGATAAAATATTAAGAAACAGTTGTGACAAAAAATCAGCATCGAAGTTCTACTTACTCTTTTAATATATGTGTGTTAAAACTATGCTATTAAAAACAATTGTGTGTTTGTTCAACAAGCTTTGCAAAGGATTCATAATGGTTGAAAGTGTTAAATTGATAATTTATTTATTTATCAACAATTGCTGCGAATAGGAACTACGGTTATGTTCTTATCTTTAAATTGCTTGCGATTTACATACAACTTTGTTACAATACTATCTGATTTGAAATATGGATTTTAATATACCGAAAATTCAATCTTCAAAAATTAGGTCCGTTTTAACCGAATTTATATTCATGGGTGGTTGAACTATGTAGACTCCATTTTTTATCTCTCTGTTGCTTTAGTCGCAGTCTTTTTTCAGTCTATTGTTAAACAATTGTTTTTTTTTTTATTACAAATGAATCTATATATTAATAGTCGATAAAATAAAAACCACAAATATGTTCGTACTAATTAATAATGTCCTCGGGTCTTTTTCTTCTATTACGAAATATATTTGTTAGCCTACTTGAAAATTAGTTGAATAAGATATATATTTTATATAATAGAGGTTTATGATATTCTGCTACTACGAAAAATGATTCATTTTAATTTTGTGTAATTATAATGTAATTTGCAAATCCTTTTCATTGTTAGTAGTTGCTTACACCTTTTATTTCAATTTAACTTGTATAAATAGCATTGTTTATATATTTTTCTTATCAGTTGATAATGCTCGCGATGAGCAAAACCGATCCTGATCAAATAAATTTTATGTGGAAAAAGTACTAAAAATCTTTTATTATTTTTATTATAATGCCATTCCACCAAGTATTGACAGTGAACACCTTAAAAATTACAATTATTTACTTAAATCAGTCATTTTTTTTATTATATTCGCTTCGAGCATGGGATTATAATACCGGTTTTACTGAAACCGGAATACAAATATTCATGGTGTGTTTTTAAAACTGAAATACCGGTATTTCAGTATTGAAAATGAATCAATATCAAATTTTGAATGTATTGAAAACATCACATATTTTTATTAAATTGTTTGCGATGAATTGAAATATTATATTTATATTCTACCAAGAGTTGTATCAATATTGAGAGTTTCCGAAGAGAAGACACTTTCAATGATCAAATATTTTTTAATGACAGTCTTTTATAATGTATGAAATATCGAAATACCGATTTCGATTTACTTATTCGGCATTGCGATCCCAATTGGTCGTAGTTATTTGATTTATTTAAACTTGTTTTTATGAAACGAATATTGATATTTGCAATCCTGCCATTATTTATGAAATTTAAAAAATACCAACATTGATTATTCGTTCGGTATTGCATCGCCTAATTTTAAAAAAGGTTTATGACAAAATCGTAAGAATCGAAGTCAGGCAATGTATCGTCTTTTTTTCTGGAGAATGAAGATAGAACGATGATAATTTCTGACTCCTTACGATTTTTAGTAAATTTAATAATAAACGGACACTAATCAATATATTTTAAATATTTGTTTTTAACTCATTTAGTTTGAATCATTGGCGGCCGGTCAATGTGGCATTGGATCAATGCACCCCTTGTATATGCAGAGGCGGTTATATTTCATAAAATAATAATCAAACAACATTTATACCATTCACTCATTTTAAATTCTTCATGTATTTATTGTCTATAATAAATATTAAAAATTATCTATAATAAAATAAATATATAGACAATAAATACATGAAGAATTTAAAATGAGTGAATGGTATAAATGTTATGTTTGAATATTATTTCATGAAATATAACCGCCCCTGCAATATACAAGGGGTGCAATGATCCAATGCCACGTTGACCGGTCGCCACTGGTTTGAATAACATGCCGCTTTTATTTACTGGTTACACAATTGAACCGAGAGTAACTGAGTTGTTAAGGATAATTATTATTTATTGAATATTGGAGTTCCCGTGAACTTCTTATCTCTGTAGTGATCGCGCCCTTCCGTCTGCAAACGACGGTAAGGGGATGCAATTTACAATTTTTCAAAATCTTTATCGATGAAGGAGACTGGAAGAACCTTGGTGCGTCCTGGTACTTGAAGTCCATAAATTTGATATCCAAAAAAAAAAAAAATATTGAAAATTGATTTATATAAAAAAAATCCATCCCGAAGTTGTAAGTTCTTAACCGAACGATATTCTCGTAAAATACATGGAAAAAAAGCACTGCTACTTTGATAACTCAGTTCTATCCAAAACGTTAAAATATAGTATCTTTACAAGCGAATATTTGTTCGTATAACAATAATAAGGAGGAAAAATCCGCATCTCAGCCTGGGAGGCATGGTCGGGTTTGCTCGATAATTACAGAATCACGCAAGGTCGCAGGTTCGACTCTCCGTCATTATTTTAGATTCCATTGTACAGTTCTCATACCATTATTATCAATTTATATATTCACAGAGATCTTACGGTAGAAAACATTTTTTTATATCGGCACGTACAAGAAGTAGAAGACACGGCGATCGTCAAGGGTAGATATAATATATATCGATTGTAGAAAAGCAAAAATACATAACCCAAAGTTACTTCTGAGCTGCGCGCGCGCGCGGCCGCGCAGCAGTTGGGAAGCTCCCGCGCACTCATTCCGGGTTGGCGCGCACTGCATGACAGTTGATCAATTAATATTTGATCGGTCCGCGCATCCTCCGCGCAGCCTTTGAAATTTCCGCGTAGCTAACCTCTTGTCTTAGAGCAGTGTCTGCCAAACTTTTTTCCTTTATGGCACACTGATGAATGGAACTAGCACCGCGGCACAACAAGATGCCGCAGATTATCTCCCAAACTCTTTTTTTTAGCTCACCGAGGAGTTTAAAATCCTCGATTTGGTATACTTTTCGGCAGATTATCTCCAAAACTCCTTTTTTTAGATCACCGAGGAATTTGAAATCCTCGATTTGGTACCGAATAGGCATTATTTAAAATTAATATTTTTAACGTTTCTTCCACCGCGGCACACCTGAGACTTCTTGCGGCACACAGTTTGGCAGACACTGCCTTAAAGCATAGGTTCCCAAACTTTTCGGGTGGCGACCCCTTTTTATAAAAGCCATGTGAAAAAGGCATTTTTTTCAATAAGGTAATTTTAGTTGACTGCAGTTTTAGTATTGTTGTTCAAATCCAAAATCGAAAAAAGGTTGGGAACCCGTGCCTTAGAAGGAACATTGGATACAAACAACCTTTATTGGTGATATTGTGTTCACGAAGAGTTATAAACTATTTTTTTATTTACTGGATATAGGATATACTTAATTGTTTTTTTTTTAAATATCCGCGGAACTACGAAACCAAAAACGTTTGTATTTGGTTTCACATTAATAGTTATCAGAAAGAGTTTTAGACTTCTCTTATATCTTTTTTAAAACTGAATATATTATTCATGTCTATACACTTCAACCACTACGGTATTCAACAATAATTTAATGGGCTTTACGGATTGATTTATTATTCCACTCTTTGTATTTCTTGTTATTTAACCTGTATGCAACAAAGTCAGCACGTCCAAGAAGTCGACAGATCCGACTGATGATTTTTTCCGTTCGCTGTCCACATCTGGACGTTTTCAAAAGATGTGACCAGCATCCTTAATCGTATTGCCGTATTAACATTTTAAACTTCCTCCTAAACTTGAAAGAGCTCGGTAGTAAATTGACCGCAAACATTTATAAATTGGATGGTTCAGAAATCAGGCGACAAACTTTGTTTTATCGTGTCTGTAATTAAGAAATTAAACGTTCGCAATGGGAGAAGAGATAAAAAGGGTTTATGTTCGGTGTCGGTGGTTCGGTTAGTATGCAAGGCGCACATGCGGCTGGGTTTTGCGTTTCCGAGAACTGCGTCGGGCGATTCGACGCGACTCAATGCGATTGTACTCGACGAGAGAAGCCTCAGTGGTGGATGCCCATCGAAAAGGAAATTGACCGTTTTCAAATGACGGTCTGCATTGCAGTAGCTGACGACTGAGAAAAATGCTCATGATGCCATACATGAACAATACTATAAAACAACATTGTTGTGTCCCATGAACACCTCGTCCAATTTATGAATCTCCGTGACGTTTATATTTCCTCCCATTGGTCCGATTCGATTGATTAGCGTACCTTTCCTAACGATATCTTCACTATGAAAAATTCTAAGGTTAATATTAGTTCGACTACAAGGCGAGGCTTATTCTTAAAAAAAGTAACACATAAATAGGGCGGTCGGCTATATTCGAATCACAGACATATTGGGTAACAATAAATTCACTATTTGCGATTAGTAACATGGCAACATTGCAAAGAGAGCGTGCAAAGTAATGCCACCCTTTTACGCTGTGGCTACTCACTTCTTGTCAAGATTTTTTTTCTTATCCATGTCCGATCTTTATGTGGGGCATATGGCTTCTTAAAAGATGTGTTTCAACTGTGTTTTCTTATAAAATCTGCTTATTACTCAGTTGTACAAACTCTATTTTTATCTTCTGAAGTGTTACTCCACGAAAACTCAAATCGCCCACAGCAACAGCAGAACATTTGTAAAAGGGTCCAAATTATGTTTCCGCTCTTCAAAGTCTTGAACAAGTGCTTGTATTTTTTGATTTGTAATATAAAGGTTCAAACTGACATCATAGTTAAGATCTTGTAAGTCTAAAATTAGTTCTGACAATTCTAAGCGTAACACATCTATACAAAATTAATAAGTTAATCTAAATTTTTGCGAATATTGCTTGATACATTCAAACTGCCGAGAGAAAAGTTGCCGGAACGCCGTTTCATTGCGTTTCATGGAAAAAAGCACTGCCATCAACAATGTCGATTTGCATTTTATTTTTAGTAATATTTTAACGGTGATGGAAATGTTTTTTTTTTTCTACAAACAGCAAATTAAAAAATAGGTGTCACCTTTAACCCAGGGTCGCCCGAATGTCTAATAAAATGCATTGGCTATTATGTATATTCTCATCAACATATTGTACATTTGCATATTTTACATATTCGCAGACTGATTTGATCACTATGCTAATCAAGATTTGCTGAAATACTTCGGAAATCAAGTTGATTTGTTAATTTATTCCAGTAAATCATATTTTCTCGCACAGAGGTCAGCAACCCTGTGCTCGCGAAGCATATTTCAAACGCATGCCACAACTTTTTTTCGTATTATGAAAACGCGTGACATTTCCAAAACGTATAAAATAACTACGGAATTGTGACAAATATACAGTGAATATATAATATATTAAGGCAGACAATGATGTTGCTATTGTCTTTTTCATTTATCAAGTTGTATCGCTGTTTTCATGAGGTAACTTCTACTCCATAAACATTATTTAACGTTAATCCATCACCCAGAAAGAATAGTATACAGTGTCTTTTTGTCTCAGCAGGGCTAAGGAGTCGGGTAAAAAAAAACGACTCCAACTCCAAATAAATTGTTCAATCATTTCATTTTAATTTATATATTTATGTTATGTTTACTATCAAATTATCTTTAGTCAGCCTAGCATGCGGTGGCGACAATATGGACTCTAGTGGTTTGAAAACACATCATTATTATATTTTATTTGTAATGGTTCTGAATCGTAAGATTTTTCCGACTCCGACTCCGGAAAAAAAACTTTAAAACCGTGCATTTAGTAAAAAGGTTTACGACCGCTTTTCAATAATAAAAATTTTGACAAAAAAGATTTAAGATCTCAACAAATTTACTTAAATTTGTATCATTAAAAATGTGTACACTCCCATAAGTTTTGTCACTAACAAGCTGAGTCAATTCAAGTTCACCCATGCACTTGAACACCTGAAGATGCCCGAAGGTGAAACCCGAATCGTTAGTGGAAAATCATGTGCGAGTGTACATAGTTTGAACGATTGAAATCTAATATTGAAATTCCACCAAGCAACTTTAGTCAAAATCTTAATTTGACTTAATCACTTTTCTCCGTATCCATCCGTACGAATCTGATTTTATTTATTTTTGATCAAGTCATATCTTTTTCGAACCAACGTATAAATACGTTCTGATTAAAACGACTCTATCTTTGACGATTTTTCCCGTCTGTCAATATCGTCGGTGAACCAATCACCAATACAGTCGCACCGGTTATGCATGCAATACAGCGCTGTATTACGGCCGGTCCGCGGCGTATGGCGAGCAATACGTACATAATACATAATATGACTGTGTAGATCAGTGGTTCTAAGCCGGTGCTCCACGAAATTGTCACAAAAAATCCAATAAATTAATTACGAGATCCTTGTACTAAATATAAAAATCGCTTGTACACCCTTTTTTGACGGCATAATACATTAATTTTCTACAGTTCGTACGACGAAACGAATAATATTAAAAAAATAATACTTTATCAATAGACTGCAAATATATATGTATATGTTGCATATTTATTATGGCCGTAAATTATTTTTTGTTTATTTAAAAAAAAAATACGTTTAAATGATTCAAACATAAGTAAGCTTCAGTGGAAACAAAAAATACTATAATTAAATAATATGATAATTAAATTATCATTAAATAAAAAAAAAATGATCCGTTTATAAGTGCATGTATACTGAGCATATGCTAAATAGTATCTTTTTTCAAGCAAAATAGTGTACGGTCAAAAAGATAGGTACCGTGCAGCTCTGCACTGGGCCAATAATATGAAGAGTGATTTTTTTTATTTTCTAGACAGTTAATGCGTTGTGGAAGCCGGCGAAAACGAAACAGCCGATGCATACACATATCAGGTGGCGGCGGGACAGTAAAACAGTGCATCGTCAAAAATATTGGTCTCGTGCATCTCTGCAGCGGGCCAATAATATGAAGTTTGAATTTTTCCCTTTTCTAGATAGTTATTGCGTTATGGAAGGCGGCGAAAGTAAAACAGCCGCTGTAAATCACTAAGCGAGTGGTGGCGGAACAATCAACAACTAACTTGTAACTAACGTTAGATATAAAATTATCAACAAGTTTTATTTGGTTTTTAGTATGACTGATGTTTTCACGACTTCAATTCAACCTTTAAGTTTGCATAGCTCCATTGTTTCACATTTTGTGTTTTGTGCAACGATGTTGTTTGTTCTTATGCTCATAAGCTCGTTTTACATATCTGTATGATTTTATTTGATATTCATGACACCTGCATAAATCAACAAACTCGGGTGTCACAATGATACAAAAAAGTTACAGTTCTGACAATGTTAAGAACCGCTGGTATATATGGATATGTATATATATATAAAAACGAAACGAAAAGACCGGTTCCGACGGAGACTCGGGGTCATTATTCTGCGCGAGAGGTTGGTCGGTGGTCACCTCACCTCACCCGCTGGCCGGTGCGCGTCGCGGCCTCTATCTCGGGCCGACCCGTGAGAGGTGGGTGTCGAATGCTTAATTTTACCCATAATTAACACTGTTATTTTTATTTTCCTGACTGGACAAGCATTTGTTTGGTAGAACTACATTGTTTTATTTAAAAAATAACAAACTGTAATACGTAGTTTTATTGAGTTTGGTTAATATCTATTTCGACTTCATTCGCATCAGTTATAACTATTTTTAAACTGATTCAAGCTTATTTTTGTATTTATTTACATTATCTAAGGTAGTGTTTATATAAAAATAAAAATGTTATCAATTAAACGATTAGTTTCAGTATAAATAGCACTGTATTAAGGAGGTATTCTAGTGTTTAGACATTTGAGAGTGTATCCTCAAAAGAATTTTTCAAAATTTTAATTATTTACCGAGTTACAGCGATTTTGGTGACGCAGCAACTAAGCTGGTCCGACCGGAACAGATCGAAACTCAAAACTTTAAACGCGTTTTTCTCGAAACTACTTTTTTCAAGCTGACGTACATAATATCTCAAGTTCTACCAAACCGATTTATTTGAAATTTTTTGTGAACTTTTTATATACATGTCTCTATAGCCCATAGCAGATTTAAGTCAAAATTTTAATTTTAACTGATAAAAAAAATGTAATTTTTTTTTTCAAACGGCTGCCATTTTTTTTTGTTTTTACTTTTTCGAAGTAGGGGCTATAGTGACATTTTTATTAATTAATAATCCGTTAAAAAAAATTTTTTTAGACGACCTGAAAGGTTGGAATCGTGTACGTCAGGACACCACCTTTTTTTTGACCCCTCCTTTTACCAGCCGATAACTTTTCAAGTTTTAATTTTTTTTATATATTTTTAAAATATAAATAAACGAATGGTAAAAAAATGGACGGTAAAAAATACTCTACACTAGAATACCCCCTTAATGTGTAGTCTTATCAGCGATAGCCATAAGCAAAACCGGCCCTAATCATATATAGTAAATGTGGAATTATTACAAAAGAGATTGTTTTTATTTTTTTGAGTAAAATACTTTTTTAACAAATATTGATATTCATCACTCATTATATTATTTAAATGATTTTTTAACAAATGATGCTTAATAGCTTTCAACTATTATATATAACAATATCTATTGTCATATATTTTATTCCTGTATAACTATATATGGCAATTCGTAAATGCCTTTAATTGCATCATAACCAGGGCCGGCTTGTGCAAAGAAGCGCGCGTACACAGGCACAAAGGCGCCGTTCTAAGATTTTAGCACTATCCACTCATTTAGATCTAGTTTTTCGAGCCGGCCCTGATCATAGCACATCTGTGCACTACCACCATCACCAGTAAAAAGGCAGATAACGAAAAGCATGTACTCTGATAAATGAAATGTGCACTGTGATTTCAGCTCGCGCTTTATAAAGCATTTTGGTTCAGTAGCTCATATATTTAAATTTTGATATTTTAGAGTTGAAATTTATGTTCATTTCCGTTCCTGGCATAAAAGCTTCTTACGAAAATTTTCAACAAAAGTTGTTTTTACGAAAACTTATTTCTTTTCTGTGGCTCAGCTTTTCTTAGAGAAAATAAATTAAAAATAATGAGGCCCTGTATACCCTTGACTTTAGAACCAAATGTGTGCGAGGATAATTAATAACTAATTACTACCACTCGACCGCTCGACTCCAGGTCTGGCAGAGTTAATATATCAAGAAATATTTATTCGCAAAGAATATATACGCTACGAGAAAAGATGATTCTCTTCCGCTCATGATTCGTTGATTGCCCCATAGCGGTCCATAATCTCTGCGCTTATGACGAGGACTACCCGTCCGCCAAGAACCGGGCAGATATGGTCCCAGTACGGCCCGCGGGCCTGACATAACGTAATTGATCCACAACTTCATTAATATTATTACCTATAGACTCCGCAATATTGTAAGTATACGAAATGTTATTTTTTTTTTACAAATGACAGAAATATACAGTACCAAATCGTCTCCTACCCACTGATGAATGAAGCACACTTCCTTGATGCCTTGTCATATTATATTTACAATGATATCCGAGAAACTTTTTATAGCTCAGATTGACAATATAACGGATAGGCTTTTTTTAAATATTGGGCTACTTTTATCATTCATATGATCATGAACTTTTGTCAGCTTTAATTATTTATGGTAAACTTTATCTCCAACCTTCTGGTAAATACATATTATATTTTGGTTGGACTACAGTTCTATGTTATTTATAAAGTAGAGATTGTATGGCATAATAGTATTTTCATTTACGAAACTTTATGGCTGGATTTATAATTAATATAAAATTAAATTTGATAACTTTGTTATTCCACTTGTTGTTTTACAAAATGTGACACGTGTTTCGCCTCAGAAGCATCATCAAACATGATATCACAAGTTGTACAAACATACTGTTTTTTTTTTTATTTATTCGTAAACCTTACGATGTTGTTTCTGACGATGCTCATCAAAGAGGTGAACTACGTGCCACATTTTGTAACACAAGTGAAATAACAAAGTTATCAAATTTAATTTCATATTAAAAATGAACTTTCGTAAAGTTATTCCCGAAACCATTGAAAGAATAACTTCTGTACAAAATAAATCGTCATTTTTTTGCAAATAACTTAGGTAAAATAAATGATACATGACTGAAAATATACTTGTATATATCATATCTGAAAAGAGTGATTTATCGACTGACTCACAACAATTTCTCGGTAAAATATCCACTGTCAACACACTACGAGTTTATCATGAATTCGATTGTTTTCAATAGAATTTCTGTAAGCAAAAACAATTTAATTACCAAACATTAATCTTATTATTAGAAAATTACCAAATTTTTAGTTGTCTAATTTTTTATCAAACTACATGATTGAAAAAAAGGAAAAAATAAGTTAAGCAAGCAAGAGTTATGATATTTTACAAGAACTATTAGTTAGTTTTACAAGCCTTATTGTAAAAAAAATCGTCGAAATGTATTTTTATAGATTCACTCTGTTGTATTTTTTTTTTTTTTTATCATGTCCGCTCCAAATGTAGAGCATATATACTCCTAATGAAGTATCTCAACAAAAGCGTTTCTACAATAACTTCTCGTTAGTCAGTTGCTCAGCCTCTCTTTTTTCAAGAGAATAGGGACAGTAAGATATGACTAGGACAGTAATATTGGTTAGCTTATCGCTCCTGCTACGTCCGTTTTTAGGATAGATTCGATGGGAGAGAATTGAAGAGACTACATACCTCCGTGTCTTTGGACATAAATCCACAAATCAATGTATATATACTGTCTGTACTGGGATTCGAACTTGTGACCTCCGTAAGCGAAGCCAACGACCTTGACCAAGCAACCAATTATAGTTTACTTATAAAATAATATTAGTATGTAAATGACCCGACTAGGGCTCTGAACCGCTTACGTTTTATGATGTTATCTGACGTTCCCGTCACTGTAATAAAGCGCCCAGATCTGCCTATAAATCAGTCATAGATAAGGCAGGTGTATGAGATGCCTGCAGTTTAATATACTTAGGCATTTTCTTAGACCGCAAAAACTTGAGTCGACTGATACAATTTCAACCACACCACAATAATAAAATAATAGAAAAATATTATAATATGTTTATTGAATTCAGGTTTTACTGTTACAAATAGCACGCAGAGAGTTCGCATACGGAAGAGAAAGAGTATTATTTAGATTCGTCGGCGAAGAATGTGTGCGTTTTTATTGTATTGATTATAAATAAAACAATATCAATTAAAAATTATGACCTAGGTACTAGAGGTCTGCACGGGCCCGGGCAGGTAAGCGCAATTGAGAGTCGGGCTCGGGCCGGGCCGGGCTTTGGAATTTGGGATATAATTTGAGGGAAAATATAGCAAATCGAGGATTTCAAATTCCTCGGTGAGCTAAAAAAAAAAGGACTTTCGGAGATAATCTGGGGAAAAGTATAGCAAATCGAGGATTTCAAATTCCTCGGCGAGCTAAAATAAGGAGTTTCGGGCTTCGGGTCGGGTTCGGGTAACAAGTGCGGTATTAGACTCGGACCCGGGCCAGGTCGGGCGTGAGTTTTTCGGGCTCGGACCGGGTAGTTTTGTAAAATTTTGGCCCGTGCAGACCTCTACTAGGTACTCTATATTCATCAAACAAGTCTAATAGAATATATGAACTGTAGATTAATTACGTTTAGGGTGTTCACTGTCAATACTTGGTGGAAAAGCATTATATTAATAAAAATACAATATTCCTTCGTACTTCATTCCACTTCATTTAATAGGCCAGGACTGGTTTCACCAGTGGCGGTTCTAGGTACTGGGCTAGGTGGGCTAAGCCCGACCTGCATTTTTCACCCAAAACATTAGATGGCTGAATAAAAATGAACAGCAATTCGGCCGCTGAACAAAATAAATACATTTATAAGCGTAACTTACCTTTCCCAAATGAATATAATATCTTTGTTTTAATTTTCCTCTGTCAATATAAGACAATGTTACGTCTACCTACAATCATATTCTCGATTGTGTTTTGTATTACAATTTTAAACTGAGCCGGCATAAAAAAAACAATAACCCTATAAATACTTCACAGGGAACAGGAACGTCACGTCACTGGCAACACCACTCAAGGGCTAGCGATGTTCAGCCCGTAACCACAGACAATATCATGCAATTTTTCTTTACACTGGGGCGCAATCAAGCACGATTAGATTTTTTTTGTATTTGTATGTACGGAAACGTCATCTATTGAAACAAACGATTGTGTTTCAATCTGTCAAGCTTCTGTTGATCGTTGGGAGCTAAAAACAATCTGCCAATTACGCATACTTATGCATTGAAACACAAAACCAATATCGTTGTATTGTATGAAAGTGACAGGTATTGACTTTCAGTGACAGCAAGTGACAGTTCTATACTGCTTTTAGTAGGTACTTGTTATTTCACTTTGAAAGAGACGAATTTAAGGATTCCGTGTTATTATTCTATTATTTCTTAGTTACATTAGCATTGATTTTATTATATAATAATTTATGCATTGCAGTAGTGTCGTAATATTTGTTAATTTGCTTGTAGATTAATGTATAAGGTGAAGTGGAAATATGCTTTTCTCTAGCCCACCCAAGATTTTAGGTCAGGAACCGCCACTGGTTTCACTCATTGCGATCAGTACGAAGTACAAAGAAGTACAAAGGAATATTGTGTTTTAATTAATGTAGATTAATTATTTAACCTCAACTATAATATTATTATATTTTCGGGTTTTTGGTTGAGTGGTTCACTTTGTTGCCTACTGTAACGGTGCGCGGGTTCGAATCACAATACGGGCAGTTATTATTAATTAAACTTTAATAGATTTATGAAATTATATGTTCGTGATGTTTAAAAATCTCTCCCACCCACCCGTTCCTAAACACAGGGCGTACCGAAAGTGATTACCTAACCACTTGTTCCGTCTTGGTCTCACCTTTATATTGAACTGAACTTTACAGAAACTGAGTAACAAGCAGGAATATATAAAATCTCTGTCGAGACAAGTTCATATGAGATGATTCACATTGTGATATACAGTATAACCCCCTATAATGACACCCCGTACTATAAAACACATATTATTTTAGACACTTTTTCTTACAGTGACATAACCCCCTATAATGACAAAAATCAAAATCCTAATCGAAACTTTTTTAAAAATATATCGTAAGCATTCATGCTAAAAATACGTTTGCGTATCGACGACTATTCAGTAGCCCTGCTTTCGTTGGTTTTGAAGGACGTATGTGACGTGTCATCCGGGAATTCATAGACGGTGATTCGACGAGGGGTATTCAAACTATAAAGTAAGATAATATTTTTTCTACTTTCATATCAATGAAAAAATAAAATTGAAAATCCTAACCCCCTATAATGACCCCCCCTTTCTCGTCACAGTAGGGGGTACTACTGTATAATTTGTATATAAGTAGTATTATTTGACTAATTTTTTAAACCCTAATATAACATTATATTTTATACATAGCTTATCTATTACTTCAGAAAACACATAGGGCTTAAAGGTATTTTGGTGATATATTGTTTAATCATTTGTCTTTAAAAATATAACAGTCACACAAAAAGACGCAAGTGAAGTATTTAAAAAAAATAAACCAATAAATAACCAAAAATAAATAGAATTCTTAAAACTACTCACTATTCAAATCTGTGGGCATTCCCATGGGCTAATAATTTTTGCCAGCAATGGCTTTAAACTCAATGATACATTTATTTCTTATACAAACGCAAAACATTCATTTACTAAGCGTCAGTTCAAGTTCATCCGTTCACTTGAACACCTGAAGATACCGAAAGGCGAATCCCGGGTCGTTAGTGACAACATTTGTGTGAATGTAAATAATTTGAACGATTCAAATTTTATATAGAAATTCCATCAAGCACATTCATAAACGCTTTATTCTAAATAAAATGACACTGATACGCTTTATTCATTCAGTGTCTACGCTTCTACGAGTTAGGCGTAGAGTCGTAGGCGACGGTCTGTGTTGAGTGTTGTGCAAGAGGCTGTCTTAATTCTCACACATGCATCGCACACCTGTCGTTTTCACGGGCAAAAATAACTGTTTCTGTATATTTATGTTTTGATTTCCGATTAAAAATATTCTCGTCATGTGTCACACACTCTCAAACTTAATTATACACGTTCATAAAAATGATATTCTGTTTTATTCAAAGCAATAAAGAAACCGTCAAATGTAATGATAATCATTAAAAATCATTCACTTCGAGGTCGGTCGATTTTTCAAATAATTTTAATGCCATTTTAATTAATATAAACAGTGAAATCATCTTCGCTTTTGAAATCGTTTTTAAATTTCGTGATTTTCATAAATTAATTTTATTTTCGTAATAAAATAAATTTATTGGTTTTACATTGATTATACGCATTTTTTTACAATGACACTATCAATATTGTTCGATCTCAAATCTCCACAACTATGACGAGACACTGCCTGAGAATCGTTTTAGACCCAGAGCAGTTCTGCTCGACGACCCTCCATAGATCTTATGTCGTCTAAGATTGTCAATTTTAGAACGAACTTGACTTTTTGACGAACTTGACTCTCTTTGTTTAAATGTTTTTTGTGTACTGTATGTGTGTATGTACGCATGTGTGTGTACATGTACGGATGTAGTATGGAGGAAGCATTTGGAATGTGATTTGCAAAATAATGCATATGGAGTTCCCGTGAACTTCTTATCTTTGTAGTGATCTCCCCCTTCCGTCTGCAAACGACGGTAAGGGGATGCAATTTACAATTTTTCAAAATCTTTATCGATAAAGGAGACTGGAAAAACCTTGACGCTGGCGCGTCCTGGTACTTGAAGCTCCATAACTTTGATATCCAAAAAAAATCAATATTGTTCCAAATCATGACATAAAGACACCCTTATTTGAGATATAGCGTATTGGGGTGGCATTTTGTGCAAATTGAAAAAAAAACAATAGTTAAGTTACATAAATAGTCGATTTTAATAACATTAAAATATCAATGGGTAGGCGTAAAGTGCTTCCACGTGATTTAAAAAACCATGTCCAACGACTTGCTCTGCCCATAAACGTCCGTTTGATATTGAAAAATAGTCCGCAGGTCATTTACTCCATAATGGCCTGCTGAGTTGATTTTATTTAAACTAAAATAGCAATAATTTCTGGGAAAAGTATACCAAATCGGGGATTTCAAATTCCTCGGTGAGCTAAAAAAAAAAAAGGTATGGGGCCACAGAAAAATAAAGACACTCAAAAAGGGCCACGCTCCCAAAAAGGTTGAGAAACACTGATTTAGCCTACTAACAGTCTATTATTAACAGCTAAAGGATATATTTCACAAGTATATTGTAAAGTTTAACTTCGTCTACAGTAAAAGGTTTTTCAGGAGCTCGGAGATAAGAGAGCACTTTTTTTTTTTATAACGTCCGCTCGCAATATGGATCATATGGAGTCCTAATGGACCTTATCTCAACAGAAATGTTTCTACGAGAACTGCTTGTTACTCAGTTGCTCAACCTCTCTTTTTCCAAAGCGAGTAGGAATAGAAGGAAAGGACTAGTGGTTAGCTAATCGCTCTCGATACGCCCCGTTCATAGGATAGGATGTTAACCACTCGACCACACAGGTGGCACAATCACAGAGCACAATTGAGAGCACATTTAATAGTCTCTTATTAGTAAAATAAATAAAAACGCGACAATCAACCTTTAATGAGTGTTACAGGTGGCCCAGAAAATTCATAATCCTACATATATCATCTACCAACCAGATGGATTTCATCGTCCTGGAAGGCTGTAAGCGTGTGCCTGTTAGTAGGTTGCTATTAGTGCCTGTAAGCGTGTCATGAATGCATCGTCGTTTAGTTGTTCCACACAAATAATCTAGATACGGTAACTGTTCTTGGCACTGCACTGAAGACGGAAAGTTTTTGACTGTTTGTCGTAGCCACGTATAGTTTGTCGTATTGGGAATCACCGATCGACCCGTTCGATGCCAACTACTTATGTAACGAAGGAACGATTTTGCCAATGCCGAGTTCGTAACGAGAAAAAAGTTACATGATTCACCGCTGACCCAGCGAGACCCCGCTATCTCAAAATCGTAATTAAATGGAGTAAGAAAATGTATTGTGTAATTTTGTAGGACTCATAAATATCTCCTCATTAAGGACACCAACATCGTGCCGTCAGCATCAATGCTGTAACGTTTATCAATATGATTTTAATATTCCTATCAATTTGTTTCATAATTAAGCCGACCAAGAAGTAGAGTGGTAAACGGCATCTTAGCTATAACCAGGCGCGGCTCGTAGATCAAATATCTGGGGGTGCTGCGGTAGATTAAAAATAAAAAAAAATACATTTGGATTGTATTTTACTATCGAAAACTGCTCAAAATGTACGTGCGTCATTTTCTGATATTATAACTGCGGTGTAAGATATCAATTTATGTACATATTTACATAATATTACATTTTTTTCAATTTACCTGGGGGTGTTGTAGTTCCGCAGTGCGCATGGACGAGCCGCTACTGGCTATAACATTATTGTTACAATGTTTGTATAAAATAGTTGTAAGAAGTCCTGGTCTAGTTTATGAGTGTTTAAAACAGACATGGGCAACCTTTCCTAGGTCTGGAGCCAAATTATCATAATTACATTTTTTTATAAAATCAGTTCATAGCTATTGTCAGAACTATGTTTAAGCCAGTATTTACTCAGCTATATATACTGGCTTAGAATAAATACACAATACATCTTGTTATTTACTCTAGTAGATACTGTTTTTTAATTGTTTGATATGCATTATTAAATCTATTCTAGACCAAGTTCGCGCATAAAGATTCATAATTGATTAGACTTAACACAATACGTTTATAAGAATTGCTTGTATTACAAATGCAAATGATATAACAATCAACCATTTCATCTTGATTTGGTGGCCAATAGTCGTATTTTTGATATTTCTTTTCTAGCCTGTACAAATTTAAGTACACTTCTACTCGAAACATATGACCTTATATAAATATTATACATGATATTTAAAGCTACTTTCTATCCACGCCTATCACAACAGATTGATAGTCCGATGCCCAACAACAATTATTGTTTTTTTTTTAATAATATATAATATTATTTGACCTTTTCTATTGCATGATGTAATATGTTACGTATTTCAATTCTTAAAAAATGTCTTTTGATGTTTAAGTGTTGTTTCCGGCGGGGGTCTTAGCGTGTCAAACTCAGTTTAAAAAAATCACAAACTGGTTTTAGGAACCAGCTCGTCTGTTCGACCACGTGTATGTATGTATTGGATTATATTAAATACACCTATACATAAATAAATAAACCTACTTAGCATAATATATTCGATTCAAATAGTTTATTGACTGTACAAAACTGTATCATTCAGACTTATTGTCGTTTTAATCTGATTCGCAGTAGGGACAGCCACGTAGGATATAAAATATTATAAGGTGACCGGGAGGAAAACGAATAGTTCATTGATTTATTTTCACCATTTTTTTTGTTATTTTATTAATTATCCTAACAGTGCTTTAATTAAATACTTTTTAATATAAAATTTAAAATAACTTTGATTATTCCACGTATTGTGTAATTAACTGTGACACGTGTTTCGCCTCTTTCAGAGGCATCTTCAGACTTACTATCGCAAATTTTGCTTAAGTAATGAAGCAAGATTGATTCTAAAATTTTTAAATTATGAAATTTAATTGAATAATTTTCCATACTGAAATAGTGATTTTTTGCCTTTTCAAAAACGGTATTTCAGTATATAAACGAATACGAGCACCTCAAATACCGAAATTCCGACATATGTAATAACGGTATTGCAATCTACTTCTGTATTTTACTTAGGTAAGTACAACAGCATAATATTCAGTTTAATAATTTAAATTCTATCAATGGTATAATGCCCAAACAGCTGTAAAGTAATTGCTTTTTAATTCTAATCTATTACCGATAATCACGGTTGTACTCGGTCAGAACTTAGTACCATTTGTAAGTTACCAGTATTGCTTTGTGGTTGCAAATCATGGCACTTCACAATGGCACAAAGAAACCTTATATTGTGTTCTTAAAACTGGTGCTTGCTGTGAATACTAAGGGTAACGTGTTTTGACGTTGTCACTAACTCTTAAATAAGATACCGGACTAACCAGCGCTTAATGTTCAAAATAAAAAAAAAGCGAAGACGGAACTGGCTAGGACTGGCTAGTACTGCGGATGCTCCAAGCTTGAATCTGGTTGGTTCCTTCTTTCATATATAAGTCATCAGTGGAAGACTGCATATGACCATTCATAAAATGTACTCGGTCGAGCTATGGGATACTAGGATGATCTGGGAGGAAACAGGGAGTTTGGCACAGGATAGAGAATTTTGGATGAACCGTAAGATGGCCATATGCTCCAAGTAGGAAACATAAATAGTAGAAAAAACTTTCAATTCTGTCAAGACTAGTTTCACTGATTTTCAACCGATGTATTAAACATATAATTCTTGAGAAACCAAATACATGTTTAGCTTTCACATATAGATGTCCACGCAAGGATTTGAATGATGATGTACGTAATGCTACTACTCGGTTACAGTGAACGAAAGTTATGCTATTTATAGCGATGATAATACGCCATGTCAAACAAATATAACGCCATGACAACAGGGGACCACTAGATGTCTTTTTTTATTTCCTGATATGTATGAAATTTGAACTTTAAATATCGCATGTAACAGCAGGTTCTCTCAATTTATAAACCGGCTCGTTTGAAACGATAAGAGCCTCTAGATAGCTATCACTGATTTCGCATAATATGCATGCATTGCTTTAGTTTACCATGGTAGAATCGTTTAAAATCAAATAAGTGGTATCCTTCGCAAATGATTGATGATCCACCATTAATCTTTTATTGCGCAAGGTAGATTTTATAGTTAATGGGTATATACTAGGTAAAATAATGATAAAGACATTTTCATTCCACAGATGGATAGTCCATATTTTTAATAATCTGTAATAAAAAAAACTAAACCTAGTAAACATTTATTTACATATAAAAATAATAATATTAGACTCAATAAATTATGTTTTAATATTCTATTCGACAATGTTCTTTCACAATCATGAGTTTTATACTCTTAAACAGTAACTTGATGTAAGTGAATAGTCTGCCCATCCTTTCTTCAAGAAACGTAAGATACGATTAGGGAAACTATTTTTAGTTTTAAAATATTTAAACAAGATAACAGCACGTGTTTTTAAAACTTAAAAAACAATATTACATAATTAGTTATTTTTAATGTTGAAAATTAATTCATCGCCACGAAGCAATCGCCGTTATTCATTTTTATTGATTTTTTTATAATTCTTTGCTAGACTTAAAAGTTTCACTGATAAATAATACACAATTATGTCAAACGTTTCTCAGCAATCAAGCACGAGCAGATAAACCGACAAAAAATATCAAGAATACTGTTTATCAATTTACTCTGTTAACTAATTTTATTTTTATGTCAAAATATGTGTTAAACATGAAATTTCATAAAAATGGCCGATACAAATTCATAAAATTGAGGTTATCTAAAATTTTTTACAGTTTGCTTCGATGCATATATTTTCAGTAGTTTAAATAAACGCAATTTTCTATTTTTTAGAATTCTCACAACATAATCTTGTACGAGCGTTCGTTAAATAAATGATAATACTTGTGTCTTACGGGAAAAGTTTGAAATTTCGCCGCTAAAGATTCGTTAGCCCAGACCTTGGTGCGAGCACCATGCATAATGGATATTTAACAATGGCCCTCACTTCCTCGATCGATCACGGGTAATCTCTTTGACCTTTGATTGCTTCCGCGAAAGACAGTGACTATTGAAAAAATATATTATGTACACTATTGTGTTCACGTAATAATTTTCATCATACATGAAAGTATTTATCGAATATGTTTCGTTCACCAACTAAAAATGTACATTGTTTTTGACTGAACTAAATGATAGGTTCAGTATCACAAAAATAGCAGCATTAACAATGAAAATAGCTGTATAAACAAGGGCAGTCAACTGATAAGATAGATTGTTGTACGAAAGACCTAAATGTCTTGCTGGTAAGATAAAAGTTAGTTTTGTAAGTCAAATTCAAACTCATATAATAAAATAACCGAGTATGATGCACAATAACTTGGATTTTTAAAAAATCATTGCATTATCTTCATTATGTTAACAATACGATATTATGACGCTAGAAAGTCAGTTTCGTTATATTGATAACACATTATCTGCAGACAACGTAGATATTTATTTATGTTTAGCTTACTTTCAATATTAGCAATAATGTGTTGACAACACAATTTTGGCACGTTGTAGCGCACCTGCATATAAAAATAAAAAGTAAAAAATGATAAAATAAAAGCAAATTTCTCTTATGTCACTTCAATCACTTAACAATAGTCCAATTTTCGTTCTACTGTGTATGAATTAGAAAATATGAAAACTTTTTAGCGATTTCATTAATCAAATGAAAGTACGGCAACTGCAATATAGGTTAGCGAGAGCTTAGCTTAGACACATACGTATATTTCCGCTAAAACAACTATAGGCGGATGTCCATTTAAAGTCGATAAATATTCATTATTTTTATTGAAGATTCTCTTACTATTCGCCAGAGAACGGTAACGAATGAAATATAAATAATCAAGACCACAACACACATAATTTAGTTATAAGTATGTTTATTATAAAATATACAATACAGAAAAACTTCATTGCCATAATAAATATGTAATGGTTTTCTTTTACAACAGAAACACCTACATACAATAAGCAGTAATTTACTAGTCGTAATGCTTTAAATAAGACGTCAAACCTTTAGTAGTTCCATTGCGGCTCACTGTCTGCAGTATTTTTTTTAACGCATATCCGCTCCCAACGTAGATAATATGGCTTCCTATTGGAGGTATCTAAACATTTTTTTTTTCTACGGGAATTGCTTGTTTCTCAGTTGTTACAATCTCTGCTTTCCCCCCAAAAAGATTAGGGATAAAATGATAATACTCTCGTTATTTCAGGATTGGAAAGGTGGGATGGAATTTTAGACATCACCAGCACCCATACCTTCGAACTGAAATCGATAATGATGAAACCCTGTTCATACTGAAATTTGAACCCTTGAGATATGTCACGAAAGACAGCGACGTTGAACACTACACCACTAACCCGTTAAAGCGAGTGCTAATTGTAATTGTGAGCTATTTTCTGTAACCCTAAATTACGAGTACACACGTTCAATAATAAATTAAGAATCAATGGCTAACATTTAGGTAACATTTTTAAATATAATATTCTTCACTGGTTGTATAACCCTTATTATTAGGGAAAGCAAATGATCGAACAGTCATTTTTCTTTTCTTTTTGAAAATGTAGGTTTGAACAACCAAACATCAAATATACTATCAGCACACTAAAAAATAAAAGATTTTTTTAATACGAATTTCATATTTTTTAAAATAAAGTAAAGGAATGGTTTTCCTTACCACGAGGCTTCAACTGTAATCATTAAAAAATAATCGATATAATGATATTTAAAATAATAATTAAAAAAAAAAAACTATAATTACAATAAATAATACTGTATCGATTTAAATATCCATAAGTAGATAATACACGTAATAAGTGAATTTTCTGCTGATCTTTATTTATAAAACAAGCGGTGTACTTTTTTAATATATTTTCTTTCCACCAAGAATTGACAGTAAACACTTGCAAACAGATATGATCAGCAATTGAATTGGTTAAAAATGTATCTACAAGTACTACACATACATCTGTATTATATGGCAGTTCGATTCGCTTGTGTTATCGACCTCTGATATATATACGTTACGTAATTTGAAATTGTAATGCACAAAAAAACCAAATGGACGTCCGCAGTCTGTTTGATAGTTAATCGATTCCTGTAAACACTTTTTTTGTAGAGCCAATACATGTAAGTATGTGGTATAACAAATTATTTGTTAAGCTAACTGTAACGTAGAATAAAACAGGAAACTGTAAATAAGCCTTGCGATTTTCCTTCAAATTATTTATCCAAACAAAAAAGTTCGCTGACAGTTTTTTTTACCTAAAGCCGGAAGGCGATTATCATACATTTATATTTTGGTTATTGTTTGGGCGATTATTTCTTGCGGTGAATCATTCAATACATAAAATTAATATTATCGATGGATTTGACAGTAACTTTGTTAGTTTTTTTTAATATATTTAATGAAAATTGATAACTATGTTCATTCCTCTGGTTGACACTAAATTTATCGCCCGTTTTGGCTCTTTGAGAAACGTCTTCTGACCAACTATTTCTAACGTTGCTTCTAATATTTGATGGTGCGGAAACTCATTATAATATTGAATTTAAATTTGATAACTTATTTATTCCACAGGTTGTGTGAAAAATTGTGACACGTATTTCGTATCTTTAAAGCATTTTTCGACAAACTATCGTAAGGTAACAAAATCTTTACTAATTATTAACGTATAAATTACAAAATATAGAAAGATGGGGGTTTACTGGACGCCCAAGATACAAACACTAATAGAACTTATTACAAATTAATTACTTCAATGAGGATGGGTTTATGTTAATGGTAATAAATTTAGCAATTGTGAGCCGCCTGTTCTATTTAAACCGTTATTTATTAATGTTTTCATCATCAAGCGTCATTTTCATCACCTTCATTTTTTAAATTTATACATACAGTCATTTTATAGTATACTCGTGAATAACCTGCAAAACACGTGTGAAAATTTGTCACACAACCTGTGGAATAAATAATTTATTATATATAATTTTATAACTAGTAATTCTTTACTTTTCACGTTTTAACTTTACTAAAAATTGAAAAAAAATACGATTAAACAATATTTACTAATTGATAAAATGACTCTTTTTTATATATCCTTATAATAATATAAAACAAATGATTTCTATGAATAAAAACGATTTGCATACATAACAGAAATAAAAGTACAGAAGGACACATACTGCAGCTTTTAATTATTTTTTTTCCTAAATATTTAAACATATGTTTGTACATATCTATCATTTTTATTAGAAATCATAGAAACTACATTTACATATAAATACATCATAAAACATTTTTTTATTTACACTTTCAAGTTTATCAATACATAATTAAATTATTTGTTGAGCTGCGCAGTTATCAGTGCGTATCTTTGCAATTGTGTGTGAATGTCTGTGCCTGTTGTGCATTAAATTTCAAATTGAACTATACGAAGAGCACGCAAATGTCTCTTACAAAATAAGTTTTTTTTCAACAAAAATAAAGTGTAAATAGACTATCGTATAATGAAACGAATCATTGGTAAGTAATTATCGGTAACACTACATGTAAGTGCAACTTTAATTTACAAGTCGTATTTTTTTAGCAATAATGGCCTCGGATAACTAGATTACTTTGTATCGGCTGCTCACATTTAACTAGTTTTAAAGATAGTGAATCAAATGAGTAGATCAAATGTCACTTCATATGTGGCTGATAATCATCGGTAACGTATTAAAATAATAAATTTAAAAACATATTTAAAATGAAATTAATGTAGATCGAAATAATTACAATATATCTATTTGTTAACACTGCTTGCGATGCATTTAGTAAGACAGAGAGAGTGTACTTTGAATTTTTTTTTAAATATAATATTGTGAGTTCCATTATCATCACTAATTAATATAGAGAAAAAATATTGGATTTATATATTCGTTAAAAATTGATTTCACTTTTACAATAATTATTGTACCCTTTTGTAGTATCGTTAATATCATAAATTAATATCTTAATAAACAATATAACTCACAAAAATCTGTTTTTTTTTGTTGCTAAAATTGAATTACCCAGTGAGTATTATTACAACTTTGGAAGTACGCATAGCAGGGCGTTACTATTTGTACAGTTTTATCGTTCACTGGAAATTTGTACTTTTTTGTCAGTTTCATTAAAATTTACTAAAAATGGTTTACCGTTTCACATATTTATAACGTCTACCGCTTTGCCTCGCTTCTCTGCTTTTTCGTATGTAATTTTCACTCGGTGGCATCTGCACTCAACCTTTTGTAGCGTCACAGGTAGTGCCAAATTTCTAGCTTCGGTAGGGAAAAACGAGTATCACAATAATGTCTCCGAAAAATCATACGTGACTGCAAAATTAAATAAGCTAAAAACAAACAACTAATGATGTATTTCTGAATCTTGATATCCTCAGAACTGTGCTGTAATAACTTCCATAACTTTTAAAAAACTAATTACATTTTAATGTTGTCCTGGTAAAATTTTCAAAAAATTACGCTACTGGCATTTTTTTAATTTTGTCATCTTTTGAAGAACTATAGAGTGTTGACTAACATAATTGTATTTTATTCATTTCTTTACAAGTAAAGTCTATTATTATTTAATCGTATTCAAACGCATTTTGCAAATGTTATTAATTTACGATATTCAAACAATACATTTATAGCGACGCCACTTCAGAGTTTATGTTTTATTTCATTAATTAACATTTTATGGTAAAATAGCCTTCAAGTATTAAACCCAACACAATTGTTTCAAACTATTGGCACAAAACTATCACTATTATATGCATGAACCGAAGAGATAATATTGCGTTCATTGTACAATATTTTTCTTAGCAGTTCTGTCATTTATTCCAACATGTGTATTATGAATGCGATGTATTCGTTTTTTTTACACGATTTCAGAATAGCACAGTGCTACATGTCTTACATGTACATACTTACTAATCAGTATCATGCGCAGAAGGTTTTATTCTTGTTAACCTGAAAATTTGGAAAAAAACATATTAAACAGGCTCTGAATATTTTTAGTAATGAAAATACTATTGCCTGATAATAATAGTGAATAATCTTTATAACGTTTTAAGATTTTTTTTTGATATTCTGAATTGATTTTTATTAAATTAAACTTTTCCACCATTTTGTTGTATATTGTATTTACACGGTATTGCGTGGAACGTATCTACCATGTAAAGGGAGAGTACATTAAATTTAAATTTAAGTCCAATTTTCGAGTTGGCAATGACAATGCTCACTTGCCAAAAACTATCCACCACTGACGCAATCTAACGCCATAACTGTTGTAAGTTTTTTTCTGTTAAAAAAAGCTGCGCATCTCGACCGGACAATATGTTTTTTAACGGAATCGAAAATAATTATTCGCACCGTCGGCATTAATGAACATGCACGAATGAATATGTTTAACAAAAAAAGATGATTTACTAGCAAACGCTGGCCGGCCAGAGATTTTACGTTACTATTATGAACGTGGCGTTTTTGCTTGGTTTTTTCGATGACCTGTCATCAAGGCATTCCGAAATTGGCGCCTATTTAAAGCATTCTTGAAACGTAATTGAAAACGTAACGATTTTCAAATTATCTACAACACTTTTTGATTTAACACAGTCTATAAAGAATGACACGGCATATTGTAAGCGCGGCATCGTGCTACAGGACGCTAATCACATCCTTTGGAAATATTCAGAGATGGGCAATGAAAGTCGAGAGCTATTCAAGTGAGTATGACCGACGGTTAAACAAGTCGGTTTAGTAGTAAGCAAATTACTATCAATCCCTTTTTTACCGAAGGATTACGTTACATGCAAAACAGCAATGCCAAAAACAACCCGCGTTAAAAAAGGGTCGAATGAAAATATTATTTGAACGGAAAGTATGTTTAGTTACATTGGAAGGAGCTATTTGGAAACCTTCCAAAAAGAGACTTGAGTGTATAGAACTTTGCAAAGTTATACAATGAAAGAAAGTAGATATTTAATACTTTCGATGGTTTCGGCGATGACTTTGTGGAAGCTCATTAAAATTTTAGAATCAATTTTGCTTCATTATTTAAGCAAACTTTGCGATAGTAAGTCTGAAGATGCCTCTGAGAGAGGCGAAACACGTGTCACAGTTAGTTACACAATACGTGGAATAAATTTTATATTAAGTAGATATTTACTTGTCCATAATATGTAAGCTTAAAAATTACATACTGTCATTATTTAAGGATATATTTTTTTTTACACAAAAGTTATAAATATGTAACTAATTATGAAAAAATCTTAATACCTAAAATTCACAAATATTAACTCTCGCGGCTCGGAGACTAGAAAAATACTTCTCGGCCGATGGGGGTCTTTTAGGGACCCCAGTGGTTTCCTCATTATTGGCCTTATTCTTATGAATTTCAAAAAAAAATTAAGGCTTTAAAATATCTCTCTGCATCATTTCTTATACATTTTTTTTATAAAAATCCGTGGTTTTTTAATAAATAATCATATTTTAAGTTGCGCGTAAAATATACGTCGTTCCAGTGCAAATATCAATGTGCTACTGGCGCGCTTTGTTTAGCGGCGTTTAGCCTATTATCTTACGAACGATCGCTGATAAGCGGGCGCTTATCTCTTATCTTATCGTTTTTATATAAACTACAAAAGGTCCAAAAAACTATGATATAAGAATACTTTAATTATAAACATTGTATCACCCATATTAAAATAGATATTTAAGAACATGTGGGTATTGGGGTCGCATTTCTTGAGCTTAGAACCGGAAAAGTTAAAACGACTGTCTTTTCAGTGAAGTTAGTTTTACAACTCAACTACGGCGATCGGCTATATATCCTAGTCTTTACATATTTTAATAATGAGTTATATATTTATAACTTTTGTGCAAATTGCAATCCAAGTCACAAGATTTATCGCAATACAACCCTACCCGTATGGCGCAAGGACATTAAATTTATGATTTAGTATTGTGATAAATCCCACATGTTCACCATTTCACTTTATTTAATTCCATTTTTTTTTCACTTTATTGAGTATAATAATAAAACGAAGTCAATAAAATAAGTGATAGTGCTTTTGCAAAATAACAGATAAGACTCAGCCAATAATAAGCGAAGTAAAGCAGTAAACTTTTACAAATATCTTTGATGCTAAGTTGAGTTTGTTGAAAGCTTATGGTAGAATTGTAATACATACATCTTTTTAAACTGTGTCTTTAATCGTAAGATAATATATATTTTTATTATCGTTTTACACTATTTTATGAAATTATCATGAGCTGTTTCGCACATTATAAACATGTTCAACTTATTATTGAAAATTTCGAAGGTGCTGTCCTCTGCATGTCTTAAAATTATAAAGTTTTATTTTTGAAGAAACATTGCTCCATGCCAATAATTGACAGTAAACACATTAAAGCACACAACATATCTATAATGTCAGAACTTATGAGTGTATTTCCATTGTTGGTAATTTTACGATAAATACGTTAAAATGAACCGAACATACGCAAGCTTTAGTATGTATAGCAAAAAGTGTCTGTGAAATGACCTACAAAAAAATATGAAAAATAAAACAATTTTATTATTTTCATTATCTAATACCATTGTGATATGCGCATTAGTGTAATTATATTAATGTTTGTAACTTAAAAGACCAAAAAAAAGACGCACTTAATTTGGCCGAGTGATCCGACGAGTAATTCTAGTGAGCGAGTGAATAGAAACTATTTCTATACCCTCGGCCGAGTGAATATCCCCACCACTTGTAATACGATCTCGTTCACGTTTTTGTACGTACGTAAAATTTAAAGAAATCGCTAACAAACTTAAGTTCGTAAATAGTATTGCTACTCGCCCAAATTAACGGCCAAGGACGCCCGGCCGCTTGCACTCACTCGGTAGGTCTCAATGAGGCATTACTTTTTGCTCTCTTGTAAAGCTTTCTTTTTTAACTTTTACTCAAAAGTCTTCCCAATATAGTATTATTTTAGCTTATATTGTTTTGATAGAAACCTTTCTTGATTGGTTTCCATTAATTTTCCCTAACATATTTCACCACAATCAATAGCTACGTTAATTACACCCATCATACCTTATAACTGTTTTGGATCTAAATAATTTACTACTGTACCTTATTAAAACAGTAGAAAATATGCGTCTTGTGTTTCTCAAATTGTTCATAAATATAAATACGTGAACACAGGGGTGGGCTGGAGGGGGCTCGCAGGGGCTCGCGCGAGCCCCTTGTTAAATATTACTTAGGCCGGCGAGCCCCTTGTTAAATTAAGATAAACATTTTTCTCAGATATTCGCGTTATATAATCTATAAATATGCAATATATTTAGATTAAGAAAGTTGTAAAGTACATTTTCAGCTATTGATATTGAATAAATTACAATATACTGTATACTGTTGCAAAATATAAGTGTATAAATAAAGTAACATTCGATGGTTTCAATAATTATTGGGTATAATTGATAAATGAGTGATAAAAAAATTCACACCTTCCCCAGAACATCAAGAATAGCTATAAGATTTAGCGAGCCCCTTGTTACCGTATTGGCAGCCCATCGCTGCGTGAACGCTTAAAATGTCTGTTATTCAATGGCCTCATCTCACCGTTTTTAATATCTCACTCAAGTTATTTGGTAAAAGTAACTCGACCGCAGATGAAAGATGACCTTTCAGTTTGGCCCGGACACCGGTCACGACTCGACTATGAACGTAATCAATATAAACTACCATATTATTTGTTTTAATATGCTTTATGCACAGATGTCGTAATGGGCGATGGCTGCCGAAAATAACCACAATTGCCAATTAGGAACTGTGATACGAAAAAAGCACCGAATGTCTGAATGTGAAGATAAAGTTGATTTAAAGCGCATAGTTAGTTTCAAACGGAGCTTTGTAAGCACGTCGTTAGTAATAAAATTTATACATGCTTTGATATTTAAATAAAAACATTCCAAAATTTATTATGCCACAGGTGATCAGAACTGCCAATTAGAACCACATCGAATTGAATATTTTTGTCCACAATAAAATTATAACTCATTTGTATATAAAGGCCGACAATTATTAACTGTCTCATACAGGAAATATGATATGAAACATTTTTATGCATTTAAAAAGTAGTCAATAAATGAGGTTGCATAATTGTAGATATTTTTACACCCCCTTTTTGACACTCCGTCATACAAAATTTTACCCTGTATGATTAACATATTATATTCTTATAAAATATGGGATATTTATTCTATAGTTTTGTAAAATAACAGTATA
This sequence comes from Himalopsyche anomala, assembly GCA_031772345.1. Taxonomy (NCBI): domain Eukaryota; kingdom Metazoa; phylum Arthropoda; class Insecta; order Trichoptera; family Rhyacophilidae; genus Himalopsyche; species Himalopsyche anomala. The sequence goes on from CM062829.1 coordinate 12,398,873, forward strand.
TATCCGCTTCGTCACAAATCTTTACTGTATAAGACTATATATAATCTACAAATAATCTTATTTTTTTTAACAATCCATGTCCGCTCTTAATGTCGGCTTCATAATGGATCTATCTTAACAGAAGTTTTTCTATGTGAACTTTTTGTTAATCAGTAGCTCAACCTTTCTTTTATAAAGAGAGTAGTAGAGATAGAAGGATAAGGCTAGAACAGGATCGGAAAGGTGATGTGTAATTTTTGGATTGAGTTCGCTTAGGAATTCGGACCTTTTCCAGTATTTTCCTAAAGTTGGGTTTTTTTTCTGCTGAATAAAAATTATATTTGTTACTTAATTATATCAGCTTATGATTATGATAAAGCTGAAATAATATTCCACACCAATACAGTTGAGTGATAAAAAATTTGCCTTTGTGATAATTTTGTTTTAAAAATTGATATTACCCGTGTATAATCTTGAATAAAATAAACAGACAATCAGTAAATTTGTTGTATATAAAGTTATTATCTCTTGTAACATTGACTCAAAACGAATAAGCTAAACTGAACAGTTAAAGCTATAATATAAATCATTGATAGAATATTCTTCTTTCTTTGACCATGTTCGCTCCCTATGTGGGTACCTCCGTGTTTCCCTGTCTCCCGCCAATTGCTTTGCTTCCTCCCATGACATGCCAGCATCCCTCAGTTCCGCCGAGTACATCCTATGGATAGTACCCGACGGACGTCCGGGACGCCGGAATCCCACCGGTCGAAAGAAAAGGCAGGCAGGATTGAGGCTTTCCGGAGGCATCCGCAGCACATGACCCAGCCAGTTCCAACGTCTCTCCATAACCACTGACGTGACGGGACGCTGTCTTGTACGCTCCCTTATCTCTGAATTCCTCACAAAATCATACCACCTCACCCCCATTATCTGACGCAAGCATCTGTTCTCGAAGCTCAGTATACGGTTTTTCTGAGTCTTCGTCAGGTGCCGTGATTCGAAACCGTAAAGCAGTACCGTCAGAATGCAAGCGTTAAATAAGTTTCATTTGGTTTTAATCGAGTACAGCTGTGTGTCCCAGACAATCCGCATTGAGTTGAATGTGGCTCCAGCCATTCCTAAACGAATGGCGAGCTCCTTTTTTTTACTACCGTCTTCGGTGATATGTACGCCGAGGTATCTGAAGCTGTCAACCCTCTCGATGATCTGTATCGCGCTGGTAAGGGTCCTATCAGAGCCATGACAGGTTTGCTTACACATCGCATTGGTCTTACTAGTGTTAATTTTTAGACACATGCGACCTGAGTTAGTTCCTAACCCATCAATAGTCTCCTGGATGCCCTTTATGGATTTATCGAAGAGCGGGCCAGGCTAAAAGCATTGATGGAATATACATTGTAATTACTAAAAATGCGTTTTTATTCATTTACTCAATACGCCAGTAGAGTATACTAGAAATCGACTAACCTAGTAACTAGGATAAGTTTCATCAGTGTGTACAGTAGACAGTAGCATTTTCCGAAGGTTAAAAATAGTCGCAAAATCAGTTGCTTATTCATGGTTGTAAAAACGAGTTGTTGTCACAGAGGTAATTACGAAAATATTAACAATATCTATTTTTTAGGGCATCCACATTTTACTCGATACAGGGCCAGTATTAAAGTTTAGCGCGCAACAAAATAGTGAAACTAAAACCACAGAATTTCGAAAATTATTACACATATTGAGGTTATTATTTAATCACAATGACTTTCCATCAAAAATTAAAAGTAAACAGAAACAAAAACTACTACAAAAGAATAAGACGATTATTATTAGCTAAAACGATTATTGATATCAAACGTATGTATTCTCCTTTCTTCTGTGGGGTATAATTAAATTGATGCTGTATGGAGGGCAATCTAGTAAAACTGTTAGTTAAACACCCTTGCAACATAATACATACTTAAATTTTATTTTTTATACCTATATCTCTTTCTACACTTACCAATTATAACTTCTGTGGATCGTGCAAAGTAGATTCTCAGCTTCCAGGATAATTAATTTATATGTTGCTTAGGTTAGTTGCAGACTACGTATGTATATTTTTACAGAATATATATGAAATCTATTTTACATTATTATATGGGCACATTAGAGGTGAAATGAGCTATATGGTATTTTAGAAAAAAAAGTTAGATTCGTTGTAATTTTCTACACGTCAATTATCGTAAAAGTGAAGTAATCTCAGTTAATTCACATTGCAATAGTGTTATCTCCGTTAAATAACAATATACAGTCCACCAAGCAAAGACGTGATAGTCCTTAAAAGTCCAAGAAAAAAGTTTTAACATTTTATTAGTTGGCTCACTTCACCTCTGATGGTGGGCCCATATGATAAGACTTTGTTCACGGTTTTATTTACTAAACTTGTCCTTGAAACGTATCCTCTGTGCAAAAGGAGGCTCAAATGTATTTATGTAGGTACATTAAAAACTAGCTGTACAAGGCGATTACAAATGACCTTAGTTTATAACTATTACGGACTAGAATTTTTCTATCAAAAACAATTATATATTCAATTAATATTAAAATTTAAAATAATTATTGATTTTAAAAAGAATTTCTCATCACAAAAAAACGCCGATGCATAAAACCATATTCCGCCGCGAGCGATACATTGTAAATCAAATCATTCAATATTGTTATTTATTTTGTTTTTTTTACGGTTGGTCTGTCAATCAATCTATGGCGGAAATTATGTGCCAGACTTTTTTTAAAAAATAATTAATCAAATTAATTCAGGCGGTGCCGAGTTCATCACGAATTAATTGATTTTAATATGCGTAGTCGTCCGCTGTACTGATGTTCCGTTATTTTTGATTCAAAAATTATTTCCAATTCATTGGTAAATATTTATTTACTTTAATCGAAGCTTTGTAATAACATGTTCAATATAATAAAAAAAACAACTGTATGTATAATACCTACAACATGTTTCTTTTTACAACAAGAACAGGCGAATAAATAAAATGCTTTACTTCTATTTAGAATATTGAATAAGTCCTGGTTTGTATTCTACTAATACCATATCAAATAGTTTAAAAACTTAAATAAAAAAAACATGAAAAAAGAAAGTAAAATCAAACGTGGTCACAGTATCCTATAACTGTCATATTTTAATCAAGATAATTCTCTTTTTAAGTGATAAAGTTGTTATGTGTTGTTAAAAAAGGTTGCTAATGAATATGTTATAGTTTCAACGTGTGTAAGTTGGTTGGTTGGGTTTTCTACAATTCATTTATTTGCTTTCATGCATAGTTTTCCAACAATTCTATAGCATCATAAAACAATGCTCTGAAACCGTCTAAAGGCAAGCAGTTAATCTTTAGTTTTATATGGTCATAATTACAACTATTATTGTATCTAAAAGCTTTTTCAGTATTCTAAGTTACAGCAAAACATCGTAAAATATGGATTAATAGTGACGAGATGGGTTATAATGAGTTTTATGGATCTACTACTAATTTAGAACTAGAAAGATGCTTGGACTTGAGTGTCGTGTGCATTAGTCTCTCCAAATAGACCTTGCAGATACGATGGATAAGTTTTGAATGGCAAACAAATTGTTATTGGATTTGGTCGGTCTCGTCCAAAATGGATGGATAGCGTTAAGGTAAACCCAGGGCTTGCTGATCTTAACTACGGGATCCGGAAAATTTACTGCCCGCAATTCATTGCCAGCAATCAATCCCTGGCAGCTTACCGCCGCATAAATTTACTTAAAAAACAATTTATTGCATACAAATGATCGCTAGCATATTTAACTGTCTAGATCAGGGGTGAGGAACCGTTTCTTCTCTAAAGGCCGCATTAATTTTTCTGATTCGACATAAGGCCGCAGTAAACATTGACTGGGGAATCTTTGTCCGAAAACAGGAATTTACGGTCAGAATGTGTCAGGAATTTGCGAATTTACATAAATTTACAGAATTGGCCAGAAGGCCGCACCAGAGTAGCCAAAAGGCCGCAGGTTTTCCACGCCTGGTCTGGATTCTAGAAGAAATGCTATGTGTTAAGTCAAATCATTAAAAGATACGTTATATTCAGTTTTCTAACATAAGTCAGTTCAAGTTCATCCGTGCGCTTGAACGCCTGAAGACGCCGAAAGGCGAAACCCGGGTCGTTAGTGACAAAATCTGTGGGAGTGTACATAATTTGAACGATTCAAATCGAACATAAGTGTTATCAGAATATTTTTAGAATTATATCATCTGTGAGGGAATATTACGGAAATCATTTGTGGACTATAAATTGTTTGTTCGATCAATTGATTCGACGGTAAACTGCTAGCAATTCATTGCTGGGGGTGAATTACCAGCGTTAAATTTTATTAGATTCCTTACCAACATCAGACGCAGGCTTGGGTTGTAGGACAAAGAAAGATTATACATTTACCGCATAGTAACCATCTATCGATAATGTAAGAAAGATTATTTCTAAACCTCTGAAATAATAATAAAAAAAACCTGTTGTTGGGTGGTTTCGGAACTTATTCTCAATCATTATGACGTTGCAACTTTTCTAATCCAAGCAAACCACTCTACTGAGAATCTGTTGAAATATGAACAAAATAAACGTATTGATGAGCAAACATTGTATGAAATTATCATTCACTTGTTGAGTCTATTGCGTCACACTGCTCCGATTCTCACACATTTTGACATAAAAATACCATAGATATACAATTATTACGTAAACGCACCAACAAACACTTCCCATGCCGATGAAAGGTCTTCCGTAGTGTGCCGGAACGGCAAGTTTTTATTGCGAATCTGAAATGTGTGTGACTTAAAGCTTCCTCAATATCACCAGCCTGACATAACACACAATTGAGAGCACTGCAGTAATATCAAGATGTAACACGCAAGTATTTGTCTATCTTTGATGTCACAATCATATTAAAACACTAGCTTGATTTGTATACTAGCGTTTCCTTTTCTAAACTATTTACCAAGGTGGCAACCAGGGATGGGCTGGAGGGGGATCGGGGGGGCTCGCGCGGGCCCCTTGTTAATTTTCGGCGCGGCCGGCGAGCCCCTTGTTAAGATAAGAAAATCATTCGTCTTAGATCAAATCATCATATAACTGCAATTTCTGTAGATTGATAAATTTGAAAACTAGTTGTCGTTTCATTTTTACATTCAGCGTTGTGGGCGTCCGTGAGTGCCAGTACGAAAAAACATTTTTTCGATAGATTTATCTATTTTCTGTTCGAAGGAATGGGTGTTTGTGATGCCTTAAGATTGCCTCCCACTCTTTCCGATTCTTCAATTCAACATGGCGCTACTATTAGTTAATCACTAGTCCCGTCTTATGCTTATCATTTTATCCCTACTACTCTCTTTGGAAAAGAGAGGTAGAGCGACTAAGTAACAAGCAGTTCTCGTAGAAAAATAGCTTTCGTTGAGATACCTTCATTAGGAGGCCATATACTAGACATAGAGAGCGGACATGGATACAAAAATGGACAGCATTTACCGAGCCCTTTGTTAAGATATTGGCAGCCCACCGCTGGCGGCAACCCTTGTATATCTCTATAAAATCACATTTAAAACTTTGTTTTAAAATATAATTATTTCTTCTTCTTATGCTCAACACAGCTATAGATGCTTTTGTAATATTTATGCTTTTTAATTGGACTGATTGTTAATCATTTCCTTTACGCCCCTTTTCACATGCTAAAGTAACATAATAGAAAATACTGAGTGAAGCATCGCTGACAATCGCGTCCTATAAAAACAGGTTATTATAGAAATCGGTATACAAAAATCCATTGCTTATAGCCAGTTATCACAATACGAAAAAATGATATTATGTGTACATGCAGGGAACAGAAGCGAGAGTATGTCTGTTGGATGACGCAACGCTATCCGCAATGCTAAACAAAAGACAATCATGTGAAAAAGTTTGGAACACTTACAGCTAGTAATGGTTGCGAGACATTTTGTTTTCAATATCCTCCATTGTGGGCTGTGGAAGCCACATCGTTTCGTACTTCCTTCGATTCAATTGAGCGAAGCCATGACACCATGGCTATTAGCTAACTTCGTTTAATTCAATAAATATATCTGCACAATTCGTCGGCTTAATAAATACATTTAAAAAACGTTACATTGACTTGTGACTAGGGTTAATCTACAGTGGACATAGTTTATAACACATTTTGGCAATATTACCACAGACAATAATTTGGGATTTAAAGTAATGATTTATAGAAAAACATTTTTTTTATATGTATACATGATAAATTATGAAACTTATAGGAAGATTTTTGATAATTAAATATTTGGTTAAAATTTTCTACTAAATCACTCTTTTGCATTCGCTCTGGCAAACAATGCTTTTTTGTCTAGATCATAGGTTCCCAACCTTTTCCGGATGGCGACTCATTTTTATAAAAGATGTGACCCGCGGCCCCAATGCAATTTTTTTTCAAAAAGGTAATTTTAGTTTTGTTGTTCAAATCCAAAGTCGAAAAAAGTTGGCGACCCATAGATTGGGAACCCGTGGTCTAGATCTATAGAATACGATACACTGAAAAACATGACGTATAATTAATATTCCACAATTTTTATTGAAAAAAAAAATATATCGATTATACTCGACTAGTTACAGTATTTTCAAACTTATTTTTTGTTTAAATAGGTACATGGAGAATTAAATATTTTAATTTAAGTATATTTGATAAATATCAATACTGACATTAAGGCATATCGCTGATGTGTCAGAAACCTTTTAAATTTAAAATCACTTAAGACATAATCAAGGAAAATTTCAAAAATTACAATACATATTCAAAGGTTATTTTTTTAGTGAAATTTTTGTTTTATTGAATTGAATAACTTTTTTTGCATTCATATCTTTCATTTACTATCTATTTTTGTTCAAGTTGGAATAAAAACTCACTTTAGTGCCATAGAATTTCTCAATTAAAACAAATGTTATATTACTATTATTTGTTAATAAACAGAGCTTATTATCCCATCATTTTAAACACACATATTTAATAATTATTTATTACTAAAACGTTCACGTATGCAGTGTCAGAGCAAATGAGACGCGCGCTTAGGGCCTCTGAATTTTTCAAAAATAGCTTATATTATAAAACCCATATACTTTTTGTTCAGATTTTTATATATTTTTACCATTCTACATGGAATTTTCTGTCATTTTTATGATATGCTAAAAACAGGGTCTCCAAATTTTATTGCGCCTGGGGTCTCTTGTGTGCTTAATCCGCCATTGCACGTATGAAAAACAGATAAAATACATTTGTGTTTCAAATTTTATTAATAATGCGTGCGACCAGTGGCGGTTCCTGACCTAAAATCTTGAGTGGGCTAGAGAAAAGCATAGCATTGTATACTATTTACGAAATTGTGCATGTTTCCACTTCGCCTTATACATTAATCTACAAGCAGATTAACAAATACTACGACACTACTGCAATGCATACATTATTATATAATAAAATCAATGCTAATTAATGTAACTAAGAAATAATAGAATAATAATACGGAATCCTTAAATTCGTCTCTTTCAAAGTGAAATAACAAGTACTAAAAGCAATACAGAACTGTCACTGAAAGTCAATACCTGTCACTTTCATACAATACAACGATATTGGTATTTGTGTTTCAATGCATAAGTATGCGTAATGGGAAGAATCAATTTAGCCCACAACGAAGACACAAGCTTGTTAATTTAAAACACAATCGCGTGTGTCTGATGACGTTTCCGTACATACAAATACAAAAAAATCTAATCGTGCTTGATTGCGCCCCAGTGTAAAGAAATATTGCACGATATTGTCTGTGGTTGCGGGCTTGAAATATTTAGTACCTGAGCCTTTAATACATAGGTGTTGCCAGACTGCCGTGACGTTGCCTGTTCTATATGAAGTATTTATAGGGTTATTGTTTTTTTTATGCCGGCTCAGTTTAAAATTGTAATACAAAACACAATCGAGAATATTATTGTAGGTAGACATAGCATTGTTTTATATTGACAGAGGAAAATTAAAACAAAGATATTATATTCATTTGGGAAAGATTAGTTTTAGAATTGTTGTTCATTTTTATTCAGCCATCTAAAGTTTTGGGTGAAAAATGCAGGTCGGGCTTAGCCCACCTAGCCCAGTACCTAGAACCGCCACTGCGTGTGACCAAATCTTTAAACGTTTATATGCGAGAGATTTTACTTATCGTTAGTAATAAAATATATCATTATGGCATCACAAACCGAAACCGAGCTTAGCTCGGAACGTGAATGTACTCACATAAAGTGTTTTATAACTTCATTCTAAGATATGAAGCCAATATCCACTGCTCTTTATACTCCTCGTTAAATTTATCTCAAACTGCTATCAAAACGGTAAAATAATAAAAAAGAAAAATTACTAGTCATTTTATCATCAGAAACTTGGTGCAATTATTTCATACACTTCATATTCCGTTCTAGAAATTGCGTATAATTTATGCCGAGCATTGTTCTTGTGTATTTTTTCTCTGCGAGAATCGAGTGTAACAAAATTACTTATTTCAACCAACATTGTGTGTGCGTACTAATAATATACAGCTAATTTTTCCACATTACATAGTTAAGTATGT
>CM062829.1:12407605-12542605 GCA_031772345.1 Himalopsyche anomala
ATTCTACCGAACATTACTTTTCCGAACACGAACACTCCGAACGGGAATAGTCCGAACACGAACACTCCGGCCAAGAATACACCGAACACCGATTCTTTCGGACTCGGAATCTTCCGCACACAGAACCTTCCGGATATAGAATACTTCGCACACCGAATACTCCGAACATTTAAATATTTTTATTAGAAAAATCATTGTTTTATTGTAACGTGGAATGTTTTATGGCAATTATGCCAAATATTTTTCATAATGAAAACAAGAAACGTATTTAATTTTCATGTATATAAGCAGTTTAAAATTTTATTCGTATTTTAACTTATTAATTTTGAAAATTGCGTTTTATTATAATTGTGCTGATATTTTTGATTATATTGAAAGGAAATACCATGCATATAAACATTTAAAATTGCAAATTGATATTAACAGTACTTTAAACATAATTTTATTATCTTATTGATACACATATTATACATATTTTACATTCACTTGACAAATGCAAAAATGTGTACATGAAATTTTAAACATATTATGTGTTTGTAATTTTTTTATTGCAATGACTTCAGTAAATAATTTTAGCAATTATTATTATTGAAAGAAATGAAAGTATAGTTGAAGTTATTCTTAGATCTGTTAATATTATATTCCCCCCTCCCACCCATCCTATCTTATGAACGGGGCGTATCGAGAGCGATTACGTTACCACGAGTCCTGTCCTAGTCCTATCCTTCTATCCCTACTCTCTTTGGAAAAAGAGTTTGAGTAACAAGCAGTTCTCGTTGAAACATTTATGTTGAGATAAACTGATGGCCATAGACTAGTATACTTAGGAATGTGACTTTTTCTTTGAATTTGCAATACTTCTTTGTGAATCAATGTTATACAATGACAAATGTAGGCATTATAGCTTTAAGATAGATTTTTGTGTTAATTTTTTAAAACTTTATAAAGCATAAAAAAATAGTTTAATGTAGTTTGGTGGTTTGGTATTCAATATAAGTTTTTATTTCAGAATTAAAGTCAATTAATATTATTGTTGAGAGTTTTAATACATGTTTTAATGTTATGAAAACGTCGTAATCTAATGACAGTAGTGCTTTTAAAAAAATAGTTTATTCTTCAATAGAAACTCACGATATAAGAGATAATACATATTTATTATTGTTGAATATAAACATTTGTTTTGGATTAAATGCACGCAGTTGCTAAAAGGTCTTTGTTTACAAAATAATAATGTTATTATTTTACAACCATTTCGTGCGAAAACATTGTAGATCTGTTGGCTACCGATCCTTCTTTTACTTCAGCGTCAGAGGATTAATACCTGAAGGGTATTATATTGTAATAAATATATATTTTGTAAACATGTATATTGTGTATGTATATTTTGTTTTTTATTATATGATAATAAATACATATTTTGTAAACTTTTCATATTTGGATTTTAGATCTACTATGAGTCGACCTTTTTAGACAGTTGACACAATGATCGCTTGCTAACATAACAAATAAATAATGTAGCTAAAAAAACTTATTTTTTTATATTTATGTTTTTATGTACCTATATGTAGTTACATATTAAGTTTAATGAAAAATCCTGTTAATTTTCTATAATGTTAATAAATAAAATGTCTTTTTTCCTTCTTATTTTAGTAATATATTATATTTTTTTGATAAAACTGTTTTCATGGTATCGTGATTTGTTTACTACATAAATGTGTTGATATGTACCCTTAAATAAACAGCATTACTCTGACTTCTATTGATTCATAAGTCTAAAAAATATTTATAATCATCCCAACACTAAATCTACATAGAAATGGAATTTTTCAATAAAGTAAATCCAATCTTATCAGAAGAACTAAAGTATCTTTAATAAAATTATTGAGCTTTTACACCAATAAATGGACGTTAAAATTTTGTTCATGAGATTACGACGTTTTTATAACATCAAAACATGTATTAAAACTCTCAACAATAACATAATTGACTTTAATTCTGAAATAAAAACTTATATTGAATACCAAACCACCAAACTACATTAAACTATTATTTTTATGCTTTTTAAAGTTAAAAAAAATTAACACAAAAAATCTATCTTAAAGCTATAATACCTACATTCGTTAGTAAACACACAATATTCCTTTGTAATTCATTCCACTTTATTTAATATGTCAGGACCGGTTTCGCTCATTACGAGCATCGTCAACTAATAAGAAATATAATTTAACAATGCTATTTATACAAAAATGAACAGTTATAAACAACAATTGGCATTGAAAAGAAATTACCAATTACATTAAAAGTGATTCTAAAATAACACAAAATTAAAATTTTTAACACATTTAACATATAATTAAAAAGTCATCTCAGATTAAATTTATCAATACATATATTTTTTATTTAATAATTTATTAATTTTTATATAATGCCTTTCCACCAAGTATTGACAGTGAACACCCTAAAAGTGACCTACATTTGTCATTGTATAACATTAATTCACAAAGAAGTATTGCAAATTAAAAGAAAAAGTCACAGTCCTAAGTATACTAGTCTATGGCCATCAGTTTATCTCAACATAAGTGTTTCAACGAGAACTGCTTGTTACTCAAACTCTCTTTTTCCAAAGAGAGTAGGGATAGAAGGATAGGACTAGGACAGGACTTGTGGTAACCTAATCACTCTCGATACGCCCCGTTCATAAGATAGGATGGGTGGGAGGGGGGAATATAATATTAACAGATCTAACAATAACTTCAACTATACTTTCATTTCTTCATTGCAATAAAAAAATTACAAACACATAATATGTTTAAAATTTGATATATACATGTCCAATGACCAATTGTACACATTTTTCCATTTGTCAAGTGAATGTAAAATATGTATACTATGTGTATCAATAAGATAATAAAATTATGTTTAAAGTACTGTTAATATCAATTTGCAATTTTAAATGTTTATATGCATGGTATTTTCTTTCAATATAATCAAAAATATCAGCACAATTATAATAAAACGCAATTTTCAAAATTAATAAGTTAAAATCAAATAAAATTTTAAACTGCTTATATACATGAAAATTAAATACGTTTCTTGTTTTCATTATGAAAAATATTTGGCATAATTGCCATAAAACATTCCACGTTACAATAAAACAATGATTTTTCCAATAAAAATATTTAAATGTTCGGAGTATTCGGTGTGCGAAGTATTCTATATCCGGAAGGTTCTGTGTGCGGAAGATTCCGAGTCCGAAAGAATCGGTGTTCGGTGTATTCTTGGCCGGAGTGTTCGTGTTCGGACTATTCCCGTTCGGAGTGTTCGTGTTCGGAAAAGTAATGTTCGGTAGAATCCGTTCACCGTATTTTTACACAGTTTAAAATCAGTATCAGCTGACCCACCGTTACCAGGGATGGGCTGGAGGGGGCTCGGGAGGGCTCGCGCGAGCCCCTTGTTAAATTTCGGCGCGGCCGGCGAACCCCTTGTTAAGATAAGAAAATCATTCGTCTCAGATCAAATCATCAGATAACTGCAATTTCTGTAGATGGTTAAATTTTATTATAAAACAAGACTAAGTTGTCTCTTCATTTTTTCATTTAGCGTTGTGGGCTTCCGTGCCTGACCTCACGGGTTCGAGTCTCAGTAAAAAACAGCATTTTTCGATCGATTTATCGATTCTATGTTCAAAGGCATGGGTGTGTGTGATGTCTAAAAAAATCCTCCCACTCGTCGATCTTTCCATTCAATTGAGCGTTATGTGATATAACTTTTTGTTTGTTGAAATACCTTCATTAGGAGGCCATATGTTTGACATTGGGAGTGGACATGGATAAGATTTACCGAGCCCCTTGTTAAGATATTGGCAGCCCACCGCTGACCGTTACCCTTATGCCAGAGGCAAATGATTTCTGTTGGAGCTAGGAAAGAGATGAATTATCGAACAGAATATGGGGGCTAGTTTTATATGAAGCCGCAAAGAAAAACACATATCCTGAGCAATTCTTACATCTCTGCCACTAACAATATAATGTTTTTTTTTTGGTAATAGTAAAATTTATCGAGCTTCATATCTATCTCTCTTTTGTTTCTTAATGACATTGGAACGCTTGAAGCGAATGAGTGAACCAAATGTATTGTACCACCTACATATAATTTTACCGATTCGTATTTACTCATAAGTCTTGTAAAATATAGCTTATTAATTAAGTGTGAAATCATACTTACCGTCCTCCACCAACCACTACTGTTCGATATGTTTTATGTGTACAGCAATATTCAGTGGCGTTGTTAAGACTTCACAGTTTTTCCACCTTAAACTGAAATGTCTCAATGGAGCAACTGATCAAGATTGTGTGGCAAAAGCTGAAAGACTTTTCTTCTTGATAAACTTGAAACTTGTTTTGGTCTGTGTGCTTTGCTTGTGACGTCATTTTTAATTGATCTGGCAGTCTTTTTTATTATTCACGAATAGTTTTCTTTTTAATATATATATGTCGACTCCAAACCACAGGACTAATCAATTGCATTATTGCATGGATGTCCAACCGGTAGATCGCGAGCGACCGGTCGATCCCAAAGCAAAATTTGGTTGATCCAGAAAGCTTCCGTGAATTTTGAAAAAACATATAATTTAAATATTAAATATACAAAAATACTAAAATTGAATTATTTTGTAAGCACATACCTATCTAATGATATGCATTTCGCATTTAAAAAAACATTTCTAAGTTTGAAGAAGGAAAAAAACCTACAAAATAAAATTTCTTATAAGAATCATGTTAGAAGTCGATCGCGAGAAAACTTAAGATTGAAAAGTCGATCTCAGGGCAAAAAAGGTTGGACACCCTTGCATTACTGGATTCGTTGGTCTTACTGCCGAGCTTTGAGATTTATCGATTAGTAGAATAGGCCAATATATTGAACACATCCTATCGGAGTTATACTTGCCGCACAAAGAAAAAGGAAGAGCTGGGTAAGTCAATTCATCCGTATTTTAAACAAATCGACCGTGTTGTTATGGTATGAAGCAAATCGTCTGTAAATCTTAAAAATCAATGATATTGGTTAATATCTACTATACCAAGATCAATAATATTTAAAATGATAATAATAACTAATATTTATCTTTTTTTATTTCAGAAATAGAAACATTCATTGATCAAAATGTCGAATTCAATGCTTAATCGATATTGTTTTTACTTTTCTTTATCGCACTCAAGATGATTTTCAAATAATGATTAACACCTGTCAATTATAGCAACATCACAGATGTAAACAGTTTTTAATTTGATGTTATGATGAGTCTCGTTTTTTGGCATAGAATGCCTGACTGAAACAGTCATCCGATTAACAAAAAATATTCATATTCTACTTATAGTGAAACTAAGCACATGCCGTTGAAGTATCCAATAATTATAACAATTATTCGATTCAAATAATGACATTCAGATTTCTTTTTAAAGAAATTGAAATTAATTTTGATTTCACTGCGTGCCACATAACTAGGTGATACTTTTAATCAAATAATCTCAGTATTGATTCTCGCTATCATTCATTCGATAAATGAAATCATTTGCTTTCAAAATATTTGCGTTTTTAACAAGCCGAAATATTACGAAGCACTATTTCATAAACTTTCAATTAAATCACCGCTTCTTAAGTTTTCATACATAAAAATACAGTATTAATAGTTTCACACAATTATTATTCACAGCGAAAGCAGAATCTCCCGATATTCTCAAATAATTAATTCGCATGTTTAAAAATGTATGAAATTTAATTATTGGCTGTAAAAATAAATTGAACATTACAGCGAATTGATTAATTAGAAGGTAAAACTTTTATATCAAATCCGGTATTCACTTAATTAATTATTTTTACTTTTTTTATTTAGAAATGAGCAATTTTTATTTCTTGTCACGATGTATCAGATAATCGAAGTGGCGTAACCTTGTTAAATTTTGCTCTTAAAATAAACGTGTATATATATATAAATACATATATACATAGATTGAATTGTCATTAATTTAGTAAAACTCTATTAAAAATATATTTTTTAAATATTCTTGCGGAGGGAAATACTTTGTGATGTAATTTACCTCACTATGTTTAAAAAATCGAATTTGCAAAACACGACGTTTATAAAATGACGCTTTGAGAAGCTTTTCCTTAGAAAGGTAGTGGCCGTTATGATGATTTCAATCTCAGAAGAAATAAAGCGATTATCATTCGCATAATAATTTATTAATGTTACGTTATATTGTATTTATATTTCGGACAGTCCCGTCTATTATTTTTTTCAACCTGAGCTAGTAAAATTAATATAGAATGTTGCAAAACGAAAAATAAACATTTATATTCTATCTGCGATATTGTTTACGAGGTATTAATCTACCGACTACATATCAAATAATGTTGCAATTATACGTAACTTCGATGTCATAGTGTTGTTATTATTAGTCCATTTCTAACGATGCTTTCTTATTTTTGAACGTATATTTGTAAGCCGTTTATATGTGCTTAATATTTAAATCTTGAAATTTTCTCAATAGTTTATGACTGTTTTAAAATAATATTCCATAGTATAAAAATAAATATAGAAACAATGTAATGCTTAACCTGTCAATGATTTTCACACAGGAAAACAAAAATTACACCGTATTCCACATCAAACACAAAATTACGATAAAACTGATCAAAAGATACAACCAGTCGGATAACAGTTTTGTTTTTTTTTCTGCTAAAATGTCCGCATTTAATTCCGCTTGTTCAGTCAGTCAACTTCTTTTCTCGGAGATGGTAAGGATCAAAGGACTTAAATAATTAGTACTCAGTTTATCGCTGTGGCTACTCCAAATTAATGGGATCAAATTAGTGAGAAGGAATGTAATCATCACATACATCTTTTCCCTTGAGCACAAATCTTGAAATCGATTGTGCGAATTCCGAATAAGGTCAACATCCAAGACCGTCGGACACTCGGCTTTCGTATCGGCGCTATACTAAAGTTATTAATTTAAATTTTATACTTTAGGTACACGCATTTCGCTCAGTTCATGGTCAGATCAAATCGCATCGCTTAGCTCAAATTCATATTTAAAATGATTTATCTACATTCTACAACAACAAAAAAATCACCGAATCCATCGAAAAAACACGGCGTGTTTTAATTGCATTATCGGATCCATTAACAAGGCCAGATGTTAAACAATATCTTTGTTTTAAGCCAGTACAAAATACTAATTTACTATCCGTACGAAATCCAATTTTCCAATAATCATTGTCCCAACCAATGGTCCGCGGTGTCCAGCTGTCGTCACAAAGCCATGCCGGAAATCCGAAACCGGCAGCCTCGAAGGGAAAACAATCATTCAACTAATTTTTTTATCCGAAGTGAAATCTTCGTATGGAAATGGCGATTTGCGGGCGTCCGACCGAAACCTTATCAACTTAGAAAATTGGTCAACGCATTAAATTTCGCTCACGAATTATTGTGAAGATCAATTCCCAATGTAGCGTAATAGAACGATTATCATGAGAATCCGTGCGTTGATGAGCGGCGACTTTAATGAGATGCGCTTTCCATGGTTCTATAAAGTGAAAACATTGCTTACTGTTAGATTCTGTGGCATCTTTACTCAAATTAGAGATCGCAAATTTATTTTGACTTCAATAATATAAAATCTTTACGGTCAAGCTTATCTGGCGAAACGCTTTCAATTTTATTTCATTTTTTATCAACGGCTTATCAGGCCTACAAAATGACATTTCAGTTTACCTTTTAATTGAAATCGAGGGTTATATACTTAGTTCTCTCATTTCGATTTTTTGACTTTCAGACTTCGTTCCATTTCAGACTTGTGAAAATGAATCGAAATAGAGCGCAAATATTTTCTTGTTGATTTTCTGAACCATTTATTAGTTTGTCGATGCTGCATTTGCTTGTATCTGGTTAGAAGAAATTCCTGAAACATAAGAGAATGGTTATAAAGCGATCTTATCGGAAGTCTTACTTGTGGCATACCATTTACTTAATTTATCAGCGCAGTGATTTTTTCTAACGAGAGGCCTTCTCCCTATTATTTTAATAATGCACTCAGTATTATGTGTACAACGTTTTATTACATAGACTATTGTAATCTTGCATCTGAAAACCAGCTTAGTTAGTGGCGACTTTTTTCAATATTCGACTCGTTTGAAGATGGCATAAAGATTATCTATCAAGTGAGTTGTATCTACAACTAAAACACAATCAGCTTTACCCCTATCTCTTTAGTTGTTGTATATGTACAAGTCAATTGACCAATTACAGAGGTGGAAATCACGTAACATGTTATAATATGCATAATAATTCAGTATAACACGCGACATTTAGACACATAGTGATTTTTTTTACTTGTAATGTTATATTGTTTACAATAATGCCTGAAATAGTGGCCGCGTGCGGGATCGGAGAGGTCAAAGACGTTATATAAAATGCATTCTACAAACTTGTAAACATACATGTATACTCTGAACACAGCTCAGAATAATTCTATACTATAATATCTATAAACATTGTTGGCAATAACCTTCTAAGTAATTTTTCAATTACATTACGAAGAAAAAAACAATCGTGATGTCATTAGTGACCGCTCACTTGCTAAAACAGTGGTTGAATTCGGTTAGCATTTTTTGTATCAAAATTATTACTTTTCGGAGTTTTAAGTATGGTATTAAGCTAGGAAGGAAATAAATTGAAAGCATTAAAAAAAGTTATATAGTTAAAAGTTAAATAGTTGAGTATTAATCGTTATTAATTTATTATTTCTGGTAATTCATTTTAATCAACAATCCCTTTTTAAAAAAATCAACAAAAATATATATTATTGCGTATTTCGTATGCGACGTGTAAAATAAATACCTGTGTTCGTGAAATGAATTCACTATCGTTTTATCACCTTTAAAAGTGCTAACGTATTGTAAAAGTTCCAACACGTGTTCCCAACCTGGAGGTCGCGAAGGGTTTCCTGGGGGGTCGCCAACTTTTTTAAGATTTTAACAATATAGCAAATCGAGGATTTGAAATTCCCCGCTGAGTTAAAAAAAAAAAGGAGTTTCGGAGCAAATCGAGAATTTCAAATTCCTGGGGGGGTCGTTAGTCATATGGCTTTTATAAAAAGGGGTCGCCACCCGAAAAAGGTTGGGAACCTACGTTAGAACGTCGATTAGAATCGATTCCTTTTCTTCCAGATTCTAGGTATGTTTTAAATTGTTCAACACAAAGTTTAATAAGTAGTCAAACGTCATTAAAATGTAACATAACTCTTTTTTTGTTTTACGATGAATTCAAAAATAAAATTGGAATGGAACGATTTATGTATGTTCGTTTGTTTTTGTCCTGTTATCTATGGCAAGAAATAATTAGTCTTCGTTATTGCAAAAGTAAAAGTGTTTGATTAAGCGAGATATTCGCATATCTACCTTTGCATAACAGACTAATTATCAAGACTGCAGGCAATATCGATAAATTACCCAAAATGTGCAACGATTGCAAATCTTATTGGCATAACGACTGCAATCAAAAACAATCACACAAAAACGGATTTTATATAACTTTAACAGTCTGGCGTATCATGTTATAATATAGTAAAATACTTTATTTATGATAGTCAGCTGACTATGTTGCTGTGAATAAAAATGGGACGTGACATGTCGGAGTTAGGGAGGAAAGAGGAAAAAGAAAAGTTAATAAAAAACATCTTGGTCGATATAAAAGTATAATATTACTTCCATGATTTTATTTATATTTAAATTGTCTTAAATTGAAAGATTATAACGCGGAATGTCACAGTAAATATTCACCGCAGGCGACGTTATTTTCTCGTTTAAATATGTGATACTCAATCAACCTGTGAATTTCTATTTTAATGCGCTCTATGATCTAAAGCTCCATCAATTTGAAATAAAATATATATATACAGATATAAGGAAGAAATATGTGTGACATGAAAAAATTGGACGTATGGTCAACCTATAATATAATATCATAGATGAAGTCTAAAATATGTTGTGTTGCCAATTTAAAAATGAACCGAATACATTTTAAATGAAGGAAAATTGTGTTCCTTGTTCAAATATTAATTTAGCAAATATGCCCACAATGTTTACCTATTTATATTATTGTATTTAAAAAAAAAGTTCAAACAATAAGAAGCGGGTATTCACACTGTTTGTGGGGCAATGATAATGGTATTTTTTGATGTTCTGGCGTAATTTATTTAAGAAAATGAAGCATCTTTTTGTAGTTGGTATGGAAAAGTATAGAAGGAATGACGCAAGAAAAAATAACAAAATAACTCCCAAATCAGCGCGATGCGTTCGTTTCCAAAGACGAAATAAAGTTTTTTCGGGTGGAGCGATTCTGTATAAACGTTTGAAGGTTGCCAGAGGAAAATTCAGGCATATGTGGAATTTTTGAATAGTGGTAAAATAATATATATTTATGTTTTATATTAAATGATAAAATATTAAATAAAAAATGCAAATTCGCAAATCCTCTTCTGACAGAAACATGTTAATCATAATTCATAACGTAGTACCCCATTGTCTGTTGAGCTTTCTCACGGCTGTGCTGTGTTGTATACCGTTTCATTTGACACAATGCAAATAATCCGGCGCGAAATTAGCATCCCGTTTGGCGGGAAACGGCCGCCGCCATATTGTTTATTAGGGACGGTTGTTGCTAATTCCGAATGGAGTAAATTTAAAATACGTAACGTGTGTCTAAATTTTAATGATTGTGGCGAGTAAAAGTGAAATTTTCTCGGATTATTGTTTTGTCTAAATATTTTTTTCTAAACTTTAAGCTACAATAATTAGAGTTAGCGTGACAAAGGGATAATATTCAGCTATTTACTTTCGCTTGAATTAAATTGTGTCGACATAATGACAAGTGACATGCGGAATTGTCGGTTGGGTGTCCTAAAGATATTTTATGATGTTTGATGAGTTTTTTGCAATTAGTGAACAATATAGAAGAGCTTTGCATCTATCAGAAAAATCCACATCGATTTATTGATGGAATATTGTTGGGTGCGTTGTACACCGTCTAAGGTAGATTTCATAGGTCAGTGTGTATCCAGTATGTATGTTTTATATTTATTTCTGAATTATGGGACACCGTTATTACATAAATAATTAAAGCAGTATTTCAAATCGATAAATTTCCCCACACTATACAAGTAAATTGCGATCAATCCTCAAAAATGTATTCACCACTTGATGCAGCGGAATCGAATATATATATATTTTTAAAGTAGTATACATTTTTAATGGCAGTAAGTATGTGTGAAAAAATCATATCGTCAACCATTATTGTTATACAATATAATTTGTTTAATACAGCGGGCCATTTGCATATGTCTATAGCCTTGAGCGAAGACCTTAACACATATTTTTTTATATGTATAAAAGGACGTGCCATTGTGCGGCTGGTTTCCACGATTATTGTAAAAAAAATCTATAAAATAATTACATCTCAGCGTACGTTTATGCATATTAAAAATGTTGATAGCCGAACACTTTTTTAAGTTTTATATTTGATACCCGTTCGTAAGGTCAAATTTTTTGTTGTTATGTTTGATGGAATAGTTCCTCGCGAATATTTCCTTCTTTATATTAATTTATACTATCAATCAAAACTAATAAAAATGTACTCACCATTGCCTTTTAATTTCATTTGAGAGTCGATGATAATATAGTAATTTTACAAGGGTTTCTTCCATGGCTTCTGATTGAACAAAATATTTATATAAAATGTATATTAAATGCGTCACATTTTTCTCCTAACAATAATACAGATCTAAAAAGTAAATGTCAACCCAATCGACTTATATATTGTATAAACATAATTTGTCTACAATTTTATCAAGAGATCAGGACCGGTTACCAACTAAACCATTGCAAGAGATTTATGCTCAGAAATACTAAAACAAACTGAGTACAGAAAATATCGAATTCCATTATGACAATAGAGAGGAAAATTTGAGCAGAGGTCAATCGAGTGACTTTAAAAAATCCACTAGCAGTCTATATCCGTCACACCGAGAGCGGATGTGGTTTAGATTAAGAGGTTTTTTTTTTCATTTCCAACTTTTATGTTCACAACTGGCAGATTATATTAAGTATGACAGTATTTGAAAAAATGCACACAACTCTGTTATATGTATTATGTAACTATGCACACAGTACGCAACTTAGTAAAAATATAACATAAAAGGTTTTGCTAGTTTTAGAAAATACGTATATGTATATCATGTATTGAAGGTTTAGAGTCAGTATCCGTAAGGAGGGGTTTCTTTATTGTTTCTGTCATATATTGCATTCAGCTGACAGTGTTTTTAGTCTTGACTGTATGGAAAAAATTGTATTCTTCTTAGCAATAAATTAGTTAAAAATCTAGCTCACAGTAATAATGTAAGATGTTTGTCTACACATGGATTTAGATAAAACATACGTTACAATTATTTATTGAACGTTTACAGTCAGTTTTCTTTATTTTTTCTGTCTCATATTGCATTCAGCTGACCGTGTTTTTAGTATAACTTTAGAAAATTGTACTCTTCCTAGCAATAAATTAGATAAAAATATGGCTTACAATTTACCTGTTCAATAACGATGTAGATTTTTCAAAACATTACCCTAAAATATAAACTCATATTTTATGAACGAATGCGCGCTCGCATTTGCATTCGGCGTGAGCTTTTCTGCAACGCGAGAGCCAGTCCAATATTGGATTATAGTAAATCACATTATTATTGGAATGGGTGAAACAGGGCAATAAATTGTTACGATGATAATATCAACACATACTTTAATGTAAGTTGTGATTGATTTGTTTGATAGTATTGGCTCATAATCACTTATGTAGGTTAAATCGACGGCGTAATAATTAGGACTCGGCTTTGATTGGCTGCCAGCCATTGTTCTTTTTTCAATAATGATTTTGCAAGTTTACATATCACCTTAACCTCTTATCTGTCAGACGTCATCGTCAAGTTGGTATTGATATATTGAATAAAGGTTGCGGAAGATTTATTGTGGAAATATTTAAATCGCGAACATACTTTCACTTGAGTAAAATTAATATACGGTAACTTCGCTTAACCCTCCTAGGACGAACGTGACCATATGGTCACAGTAAACACCGTTGTCTATTGATCCCACTATTCATCCTTTTTCAACCTGAATATCGTTACTTTCACACATATTTGGCTAAGACGGGTACCGACTTTAGTTAGTCATCAGCCGCGGGGACAGAAACGGCCACCAGAAGCATATGCGATTTTTTGAATTTCCGTTTTTTAATGACTTTTTGAAACTGTTAGTATTTTTTTTTATCAAAACATCAAATTATTTAATAAGTTGCTAGTTTTTTTTCTGACACTTACTCCAGTAAAGACAGTCCAACTTCACGACACCCACTTCGACTTATATTTTAATTGTATTGTTTTTATCATGATTCTCTTATGATAGAAAAAATACCGCCTCCTTTCTAAGGTGACATCTTCCAAGTACTAAGTTTGACTGTAATGCAACACATCTAATCTAAGTGAAGTGATAATAGCACACCTCCCATGTAACGCGAGACGTACAAAGACGAACATTATATATAATTCGATACACTATTTTGAATCAAGTTTATTTTCTCGTGTTCGTTAATGCAGTTTAGGCAGCTCCGCCATCTATGTTTAATATAACATTGTCTATGATGACGTACAAACAATGGTTAATGTAATATTTCACAATATCTAGAAACACTAAGACAATGAAAAACAAAATGGCGAAGTTTAGGGTGACATGAGAAAAAATATAAGTATGTATTATATTAATTTTATTCTTATTTCACGGCGAGTATTATTTATTGTTATTCGCTCACAGTTGCGTAATGATTTTTATCTTTACAATATTGAAATCGTGTGGCGAATAAACATTGAAGGATTTATGCTCAGATTTTTTTGGACAACCGTTTCTTCAAGATAAAGTGACACTGCTAATGAATTTGTAATAAAACATTAGATACGCAATAACAAGCAATTTGTAATATTTACTGTTCTTACGAAAACGCGAAAAAGTTATATTGCAAAATATAAAAAAGTGAAGCTTTCATAAAATGAATTCGTGATGTTATGATTGTAATTGTCATAATATTAATTGTAACAATCCAGCAACTTTTCTAAATCATTGAATACGTAATTAACGTTATTGAAAACGGTTGCCATATGGACCATAAACGAAATTTATTTGCTACACAATATTAAAACTTAAGTGCTACTTTGTGTTTCGTGTTAAAGTATTTCCTATTCCTTTATTTAGTGTTGTCAGTTAATTGAACTCTTTTTCCATTTTAAAAAATGATTTTTTCAGCCCTGATAAAATTTATACTTTTTTTTGTTATAAATGCATATCGATTATGTGATTCAAACGATAAGTTCTATTCGATAATAAATAAAGTGTTTTAAGGTTAATATTAATATGTATTTTGTAACGTGTTCTCTCTTAATAAACTCTTGACGGAAAAGAGTTATATTAAAAGTAAATCACTTGTTATACCACATAATAAAGATCAGGGCGGTTTGGCTCATTACGAGCATCATTGAAGTGACGAGAGAAGCCGGTTCTTATCGTTATTTAAACATGTGGAATCAATACAAAAATATATTTTATTTTCTAATACCATTCGATGATGCTATTAATGATCAAAACTGGTTGTAATATTTCAAAAAAACTGTGAGATTAGACCAAGAAGTGCCCCGTTTCAAATCATATCAGCTCATTTATATACTGAGAAAACTTATGATTCAATTTCCAATATTATTTGCATATACTGCATATTTAACATGGACGAAAAGAATAATAATATTAAACTGTGTACGTTACAATAAATAAGACGTTCGATATGGATATTAAAAGTAATATTTGACTTACTTGCTTGTAAAGTAAAATATAAACATGAACTACTTAATGTGGAATGCGTTCAATGAAACACACAAGTACCACTTTTAATAACTTGATAACAAAGTAGACGTAGATTACAGATAATAAATTTAATGCGTGACATTATTATTCACAATCTTTTTTTGGCTTTATTAAATATATAAGTTCAAAGTTGAATTCAGGCGCTATTAACGGTGACAGCTTATTCTCTTAATAAATCATCTAGTTCATTTCTCCATCTTGTGGATTTGATTTATCTGTGGATTAAAATATATTGATAATGACTTTTTATTAAGTAACAATTAAATGGCATCCATTTTCTATAATTCTTTCATTATTGGCATAAATGATATATTTTATAACACGATCACAGTTGTATGCCACAATTTTCATAAAAAGGATATTGATAATTGAAATAAAACATCACACGTTGTTGTTGATGGCAGTTTGAAAATAAAAGAACACAACGACTACTGTCACAAATTACAATAATATGTATACCAAACTAGGGACAAATACAAAAAACTGAAGACAATAAATAGATCTATCATATTAGAAATTAATGTTATAGAATGTCAAATAGGATTAGTCTAACTATATCAGTTTTAGGGTTTTATGAACCATGTTAGGACGATGAAGATTAAACTAAATATATCTAATAAATGTACAACAAAAGAAAAAGGACGTAACCCACAGTTTTTTCAAAACAGCTTTTTTGCGTTAATCGCAATTTATACAGCTTGATACACGTTCCATCAAATGGATGTAAGCTAAAATTATCGAATAAGTCTCTGAGTTTAGCTTTTATGTTTGAAAAAAATAAGGGTGTGCGAAAATTGCGATCATGAAAAAAGACTTATTAATAAAGGTTTTTTCGGAAAAAAAATAATAATATCACATAAAGTCATTTAAAAATCAGTTTATCAGTATCCGTGTAAGACAAGGTTGTGTATATTTCATAATTTTCATTTGGCACAAAATCATCAAAAAACGTTTTTTGTGTATCCTGTAAAGCTTTTAATGTGTAGGTTACATCCTTTTTCCTTTCCAGAGTCGACATGAAACCACCCTTTTTCAGCAGGGAACATATTATAGCATCACCAAAGATTTAGATTGTAGATTAAAATTATATAACGTGTAATTGTGACAAAAAAATATGGGCATCGAATCTGAAAATGATCAGCGAAAAGTATCGTATTTGTCATGAAAAATCTTGAAAAAATTTACCTTATTCTTTGTTTTCTGTCCATCGTACCTAGTCCAGTTTAATAATATGCAACATGCTTTCCTGCAAGACTGCTTCCAGAGGAATTATACAGTGTCGGAGTTTAACAGCCTTACGCGGCAACCCATTATATTATTATATCACGGAGCTCGTTGTTTTTCAGTTTATCAACGCACTCAAATAAATGTATTCATCCTGTCAATTTGTTTCTTAGACATCAGAATGGCCAACACAACAAAGCAAACAGATATATTGCACAACAAAGTGAGGTAACATTACAGCAATTAAGCAGAACTCTCAGTGTCGCCATAGCAATTCCGTCGCGGAATAAATTAAGCGCCAATGATTATTTTCCCGCGAAAAAAGTTCCCACTGTCAATTTAACTTTCGTTCCCCGATGTGGCAACACTAGCAATGAGCAACATCGCCATCTTGTGGGAAAAAATACGCTGGAAACACTGACATAAACAATGCAAGAAACAAACTATATGTAACATTGTCGATTGTATAACTCTTTGACAATCAGGTTGTTGTTTTATTATCATGGCCTATTTATTGGCATGCGAAGATTGAACATGGGTGTTTATATGATTTGACATGACGGTTTCGGGGATCATAATAGTGTTAGAATACGCTCACACATGTTTATATGGACTGTGGAAAGGAAAAAGACGTAACCCACCTTTTTGTAATCACAATGTATGAAACTTGATACATGAAAAGGATGTAAACTGCAAATGCCGAATTAGCATCTAAATTTAGCTTTTAAGTTTGAAAAAAGATGAGCCTGTGAAAATTGAAATCAAGAAAAAAGACTGAAAAAAAGTTTTCCTAGACAATTTCTTTAACAGCTTAACGACCGCGGACACGTATTTGAGTATTTGAAAAACAAATGTTGCTGGTCGGCGGACTCATATATGCATATAGGTGAAGTATCTGGAAGCTAAGAAAATTAAATTTGGTAAAGATATCTCAATTGATTTACAAATTATAGTGAATTTAGTAAAATTACAATTTTTGCGAATGTTTTGCAAAATTGCCCGGCCACCAGATGAAATTCTATAAAAAAAAAACGTGCGGTCGTTAAGCTGTTTAATTAATAATATTAGATTATGTTAATTAAACACCTGTTTAGAAGTCTCCGTGCACTTCATGTTTGTGTATATTTCATAATTTGCATATGGCCCAAAATCATCAAAGCACGTTTTTTGTGCCTCCTGTAAAATTTTCTATGTGTGGGTCACGTCTTTTTTCCTTTCCACGGTTCATATACATTGAAATTGTATAATTGATATTGCTTTTTATAAATCATAAGCAGAATAATATTTAAAAAATATATCTGCTCGGTATCCAAAATACATAAAATCCAAATGAAGCATCTCAAACAATCGGGATTTGAATAAACTTCTGGAAGTATGTAGTCCATAAGCACAAACACGTTTATAAGATAGTGCAACTAAAAAAAACTTTGAAATTGCTTGGGACTCTTCCTCACAAACACGACAAACGTATCTCAATCATCATCTTTATTTAAGCCCGGAAGAAACCGGAAAACTACGGAGAGATCGATGTTTTTTAATTTAAGGAAGATAATATAATTTAAGCTGCCACATTTTTTACTATTATATTCAAAGGACTCGCTAAAAAAATTAACTGAGCTTCGTTAGGTAAAATACCTGGTCCAAAATTGACCCCAGTGGAGTAATTATTAAGTTGTGTAAATTTAAATACCCATTAAAATGGTATTTCATTTGAAATACACTACTTGAAGTAGGTACGGTACATTCAAGAAAACTGTGTTTATTTATAGTGTTGAAAATTAAATAATTTAATAACTTTCATATAAATATAAAGCAAACAGCTTTGATTTTGGTATAAATTTCTTTTATGTGCATTTAAGGATTTAATACAAGCCTCAAAACTGGAGGTAATTAACAAAAGTTAATTACACCAAATCTGTCACTATCTAAATACTCGTATGATACATGTTTAGCCAGAGTCACAAAATTGTGATATAGTATATATTTATACTGTATTGATTCGGTACATAAAATCTCTTAAGCCATACTTTGACTCAGGGTTTCCCAAACCTTTCCTGCAGTGAAACACATAATAACTATCATAAAAAAACTTTTTAAGTAGTTATTTTTAAAACACATCACATATAAATTTGAGTATGTTATTAATGGCGGACTATTTTGAGTCTTTGAATCGCAAAACTTCCTGATATCAGGTACGATTTGTTGAGTTGAATTCTTATATCTGATGTGGCGTCGAACATATTCATGCACTTTGACTTTGTTGCAGCAAAATGAACAAATCTTGCTTTGCATTAATAGATTGTAGAAAACGGAAGTAAAACAATAATAGCTTGTTTTGCCATATTGGAGAACTCTCGTGACAAACTCGGCCTAAATAATTGAATAGCTAATATTATTTGTATTTTTGTTTCATATCATAACTACTTATCAAATCAATTAGATTTTTATAATAATTTGCGCTTAAGCCTACTGGTTTACCTGCCAGGAATCATCATTATTAATTTTCGGAAAATATTGTAAAAGAGATGTGAACACCAATGTTCAGTTTGAGAAGCCTGGCTTAACCCATACCTAGCCGTTTATAATTAATAATTGACTGCCCGAATTGCATCTGTGCGCTAACCGGTTCGCTACTATTTATGACGGCATTATAATATCTCGGAGTTAACGTACTTTTTACCATATCGACAAATGGATACATAATAATATGGAGAATTCCTCACTCCCACACCCACTATCTAATAAGAAAAACAAACAATTTACAATGTTGTTCACTGTAACTAGTAATCTTTTCTTAAGCGGAATCGAAAATAACCCACCATTAGCATCGATTGCATTAATAAATGGTTGAGAAATACGTTTTGTAAACATGAATTTTTAACGCAGCTTAAACCAGCTAGGCAGCTGCCGTTGGTTTTTGGTAAAACATTTTCAATTAGAGCCATTAAAGAAAAACATTATGTAGTAATTACGTTGCAATAATTACTAGACAAAAAGCAATTAGAAATAAAGATAATAATGCAGTCGGGTCATATGGCGCAGCAGTTAGCGTTGTTAGCTTCCGTGCTGGATCTCACGGGTTCGAGTCCCAGTACGAACAGCGCTTTTTTTATGGACTTATTAATTTCTTTTTCGAAAGCATGGGTGTTTGTGTTTTGATGAAAATTCCCTTCTACTCTTCCGATCCTTCAATAACTGGGCGTAGCGAGAGCGGTTAGTTAACCACTAGTCTTTTCCTAGCCATATCCTTCTTTCCCTACCAATATCTTTGAAAAAGAGGGGTTGAGGGACTGAATAACAAAAATGTTAAGCATTTTAATTTTGTGTAATTGAAGTCTTTTTTACTGTTATTTTAAAATTCTTTTCATTGTTAATTGTTGTTTATACCTTTTATTTCAATTTAATTTTGTATAAATAGCACTGTTTATATATTTTTCAGTTATCAGTTGACAATGCTCGCAATGAGCGAAACCGGACCTGAACTATTAAATAAAGTGGAAGTACAAAGGAATATTTTATTAATACTGTAGAATATTAATCATATTATTATAGTATTCTACCATTTCAAGTGTTTGGGCTTTCGCCATTAGTATCTGTGGTTTTTTTCATACCTTTCTATGAAAATAGGTAAATAATCTGGAAAAAAAAATTAAACTCTTTTTAACTGTATTGTTCTTTCTATTTTTACAGATATTCGAAACCCTCATTGTCATCGACAGATCTGCTGCAATGAACGTTCCGGAACATTATCATCACATAGAGCACCAAGAGCACCACCATCAACACTCTCAGCAGCAGCGATAGTCTCAAGATCAGGAACCAAACATGTTTCCTAATAGAACTATATCTTCAGGGGACGGGAGCTTCCCGAGCTCTGGTGAATTGGGTCGCAACTCTTCGATGCCATCTCTAAAAGCGCGTCCTATAGGTCCAAATCATAAGCAAAGATTCCCGCCACACTTTGCTCCACCATGTAATCCACACATATTTGACGCAGCCAGATTTGTTTGCGAGAAGGTCCCAGTCCATCGACCGAGATATTTAGACCGCGACAGAGAAAGGCACGTCACGCGATGGTTAATGGAAGCTCAGGATGCTCTGGAAAGAATGGAACCTGGAGGCAAAAAGAAGGCTTCAAAGAAAAAGCCTTTTTTGAGAAGATTTCATTCGCAAGATTCAAATAAAGACTATGTCACTAGCTCTTTAGACGAAAGTTGGAATGAAAATTTTATATTAGCTGACGGAAGTAATCCGAAGAAGACAAAAGCTTTGTTAAAAAGATTTCAATCACAAACAAATGAAGGATCAACTGAAAATTTAGACCAAGGATTACCTAAAAGCTTAGATACAACTTTT
Organism: Himalopsyche anomala; assembly: GCA_031772345.1. Classification (NCBI taxonomy): domain Eukaryota; kingdom Metazoa; phylum Arthropoda; class Insecta; order Trichoptera; family Rhyacophilidae; genus Himalopsyche; species Himalopsyche anomala. The sequence goes on from CM062829.1 coordinate 12,428,204, forward strand.
GACAGAAGTGAATCCAATGGCAGCAGACGAGACGGAGAGAGTCCTAGTCCACAATCAACTGGTGCAGGCTCCAAAAAATTTTCAGCTAGGGAGTTTTTGGAGAAGTATTCTTTGCCAAGGGTAGTGTCTTTAGATGGTGAGATACAGCCCCTTCTGCTGTACAAACATTTATCGAGCTATACGAGAGTAGAGGCTGTCAGACTTGTGGGGAAGAAAGGAAAACCTGTTGGAAAGCCAGTGTACATCCCTGAAGGATATCAAGGTGAGCAATTATCAATTTTCAAAAACAATTTATGATAAAACTAGTTCTATTTTCAGAATCCAGATCCCGATTTTATCTTGGTTGACTTTACGAGATAAAAAATAGTCACATTTATTCTGTGTCTACATTTATAGTCTTTGTGTGTGGTGTTTTCTATTTTATAGTTAATTAATATTATATAATAAATCTGTTGATTTTCAAATAGCTCAGGATGTGTGGTAAATAATAAGTTAGCTGTTTCATTAAAGCCTCTTATTTAAATTTAACCGTCTTCCACAAAGTAATAACGATAAAGATAAAAATGCACATGACAAAAATACATACTAACTCTCTACCTCTAACGCTCTTGGTGTTTCTTTTTTAGAACACTTTTTTGTAACATGAAAAAAAAGCAGAAAATATTAAAGTGAATTACTCGGTCACAATGATTTAAGGTGATATGTAATTCGCGTTGAATATAAAGTGGATTTATAAATAACCCGTTACCCATAATATAGGTAACGGGGTAACAACATATTATGTTACAATGATGTGCAATAGTTAATACTTTAGTGCATAGCAACCAAGTCTTGGGTTACTTTTTCGAAGACATCCCTCGAACCACTTTTAATTAACCTATTGTCGATTCTTGGTGGAAAAGCATTAAATAAAAAATAAAACACTTTTTTACTGATTTCATATTATTTATTATAGAATAGATCAGGACTTGCTCACAATCACAATGAGTGAAAGTAATTTGGAATCTGTAGAACACTTTCTTAACATTTTCAATGCACCCTTGGAAATGTTGTCAAAAAGCTTAAAAACGAATGTGTTCTGGCTATAAATCCGTAGGTTGAGTACCTTGTTATGATAGAGTTTCGTAGACAATCATTTATATTTTTATCAATTAGGTTAAGTTAAATATAATCAATGTATATATGTACATAACATATTATTAAATAAGCAAATATGTCGCTCGTAGGCCTCTGAAATCCCAAGATTATACGTACACAAAAGTTACCATTCGTTTTCGAGCTGGATATGTGATCAAATCCGCTGGATTTACGATGACGGTAAATGAATATTGAACGATATCGTGACATGATGACATTTTTTTTTATTGAATCGCCGTTAAAAATAAATTGAATTTGAAGCAATGTGAAGGGAAATACAATTTTCGAAGCGTTTTTATTAAAATAGGTCCAAAATCGTGAGAAAATGCCGTGCTAAACTTCGCCAAAAGAACGGTATCAGAAGACTTGTGAGAGTCGTTTACCTGAAATTGTGCACTATTTAATTTAAAATACCAACTATTATGTCGATAAAAAGATTCAGATCTTTTAAAAAAGAAGCCAAATTGGAAGCAGAAAAAGTAAACAAAGTATTTATCAATTGCTTTAACAACCTATATTTTCCACATGCTGTTTTTGCAATTACTGTTATAAACATGTCATTAAGTTTTCTTTCTTACTCTAACTCCGTGCTTAAATTTGTGAATTATGCCGGTTCTTTGTCAAGTGTTCAACGGTTATGGAAATTTGTCTTATCGGTTACGATGTTGCTTGGTTCGAATTCCCGTATGGACACAAAGAAAATGGTGAGAGTATGCAAATCCCTTAACAGAAAACTTAATAAAGATTCTGATATATTATTTGTAGTATAATATATAATGATGGGTTGAGAATGAACAGTTGAAATATCTTGGAAATCAATAACATCATAATAAAAACGAAAAAATAGTAAATAACATTTTAAATGGAAAATTGTTAAATTTATATCTATTGGGATTCACCATTATTCATATAACTAATTAATTTGTTATTATTGCTTGTATCTTAACCCTCCCTGGGTCCAGTAGGAAGAAAATAAAACCAATCTCCATTTTGTAATTTACAATAAAGAATTAGATTGATTGAATAAGCATTTACTTGGTAGAGCTCCATTTTAATAGAGTGAAAAAATATCAATATTATTTTATATGAGGTTGATACTTAGCTATTCGGGTTATGCATATGGGCAATAACCCTGTATAAATTTATATTTTCATCATCTGATAATGCTTGTAAGCAGCGAAAGCGGCAATGACATTTCATAAATTTTATTGAATTATTATAAAAAAAGTATTTTTTTAATGTTATGCCTTTCCACCAATAATTGACAGTGAATACCTAGAGAGGTTAACAAAGAAAATTTTCAATTTCTATATCAAAATATAATTTTCTTCTCCTGTCTGTGGTAAGTGATTGTAGCACAATACAGTGGAGCCCCCAATTACACTACCCCGAATTACGCGCTGGCTTGAAATATTCGCCGCAAATCTCTCAATTGCACTGTCGTATTCCATTGTCGTTGCTACGAGACGGTCGTCTGTACGGCGCACACAGTCAAATGTTGGCTAGCGTCTGTGTATTCAACACGTGCCAGGCTATACACGTATAGCCGGGTGACTGTCTATGTCAGTGGTTTTTAACCTTTTCGAAGTCACGGTGCACTTTTGATCATGGGAAAAAGAGGCGGTGCACCAGAATTAAGATGTCGACATATGTGTACATATTGTTTTTTTGACTTTTTCGGTTTACACTATTTTGCGGATTTTTCGGTTTTTACTATTTTGCGGATTTTTTCGTTTTTACCATTTTTTCGCGGTGCACTTGCAATAATCTCGCGGTACACCGGTTAAGAACCACTGGTCTATATGTTGGATTTTGGCGCGCTTTGCATTTTATCACTTATTAACTTAATATTTCGTCCATATTTTTTTTTTATAAAACTAAAGGAAATTTTAGTTTTGCATTTTTTTACGGAAAAAACCAAATCCCTAATTTTGTATGAGATTCACTCCCACAGTTACACTACCCCGAATTACACTGTCCCGACTTTAGTGTAAATGTGGGTTTTACAGTACTATCAATGAAAAATCCACCTTCGTTGAATATATTACGTGTAATTAATTGCCGCAAAAAAGAAAATATGAAAAGCCTTGTTGTTCCGAATGAAAAATAAAACTATTGAGGTGTGACAATGTTGCGGGCGGTGTGCGCAGGTGTCTGTTGTTTTGCTACACTACCTGGCCAAAGTTTAATACTAGATACTAAGTTCGTTACTCACTCGCTGCAATAAAAAAAAAATGTTCCATAAGGCGAATTAGAAAGTGAGTCGCCCTAACTCAGGACGTGCCAAACTGTGGCACGCATCACACTCTACTTCGGAATGTTTAAATTATAATTATCACTTGTAGGGTGTTTTCTGTCAGTAATTAGTGGAAAGTCATTATATTCAAAAAATAAATTACACACTTGTACTAATTCCACTTTTATGTAATATGATAAGGACAGGTTTCACCCATAATTAGCATTATCAACTGATACGATAATGCAATATTACAGTGGTATGTATACAAAACAAAATACAATTCATATGACGTAACAAACAATTGGTATTGAAAGGAATTCAGAAATAAAAGTACAAAATATGACACTTAATTGACTAAAATTACAATGCATATTACCTGTAAAACATAATTACAAAACTCATCAAAGAATAGTTAAGCCAAAGTAAAGACTAATAGTAAATTTGAACTTAATTATAATCTTATAATAAAAAAGGAATTAGTACAAATGAGTATTTTATTTTTTTAATTCGACAATATTCATTATTTGGACGTATACATTTTTGAGAGTAGCGATTTATCTTATATTTAAGTTTCTTAAAAAAACGCTCATACTCGGTGACTATTTTCACCATGCGCCAACCCTCTGCTTATCTCTCCCGAGGTTATAGGTCGAGTCGTGTGGGCTTCTAATTCTAATATGTATATCAGCTTTATAAAAATGATTTAATCATAATTATGTCAGCTAATTATTTTCAACTGTTTTTTTGGATTTATACACTAATTAATGTGGATTTCTAATTCCCAATATGGTGTTTGTATTTAGTTTTCACGGTTAGGGCAACATAAATTTAATAATTGTGACTATGTTCACTGTTGTTAACAAAATGCATTAGAATGGGGTTATATATTGAAACAAACGGTCAAAATTAACGAAAACTCGCCAAGTAGCAATCGCTCTAATACGTATAGCGACTGTACACAATTACTCAGACCCTAAAATCCTGAACGAATTAAACGAAATTATGTTAATCGTTGACTACATATCGACTATAACAAAAGTGAACATAAGCGAAATTATTATATTTAAGTTATACCATCCGTAAAAATCAAGTGTATTTTCATTAGTGTATATATCTTAATAACTTTAAGAATAACCCCGCAGGTGTTCTTAATTGAAATACTTTGACGGTCTGTATGACGACAATAGGTAGGCATTTGACGGTGGAAACCCGTTACCCACACGTGCTTGATAGAGTATTTATAATACTGCCACTAGCTTGTTGCCTATTCACTGATCAATAATATCCGACTTTGCCATACCTGTAAAGGTATACGTTGTGTATCTGTTATAGACATCGCAATTTGGATTGCAGTTTATATTGTTGATATAAGCCCCGATCGCTTAACCCGGATAGGAAGTGCAATTCGCTAATGCTTGCATAATGCATCGTTACTTACTTTCGACTAGTCTGACAAATCGATCTAATTATATTAATAATGATGGCGTAATAAAACAGATATTATTAAACTTTTGTATCGTAAGCTTTAATTTTAATCGTTAAGTTTTGGATATTTCACGTTTTGTCACGAAAATATTCGGATTACGCCATTCGGCATCTTCGAACATTCAATTGCATGGACATAGCACATTATTTGGTGAACAGATTATACTTTAAGATTTCGACTAAAGGTGTTTGATTCCAATACCATTTTTTTGTTATTTTTTCATGCGGTTTTAACTAACGACTCGGGTTTTAGCATTCGGAATTTTCTGTCATTCAAATGCATGGACGAATTTGAACTGACTGTTAATAAATTGATTTTATTATAATATAAAATAAAAATAACTTTGATTATTCCACGTATTGTGTCACATTTTGTAACACAATACGTAAAAAAATAATCAAAGTTATTTTTATTTTATATTAAAATGAACTTCCACAAAGTTACCGCCGAATCCATCGAAAGTATGTTTTTATTATATACAATAATAATTAAAAGAAAATATTAACACTTCTTTTCTAATTTAAAAGGTAATTATTGATGGCGATCTGGATTAATTTTACTATTGCGTTTGTGGGATGTGACAAAGATGTGTAAAAAAAACGATTCACTATATTCTTCATTCTGTGAAACGACGAAGCAGAGTTAAAGAGTTTCAATACATATCTCGTATGTCATTGAGCCGTTGAATTTGATAAGACAATCCGGTAAAAACTAAAGTAATCACATTACTTGCTAGAGCCTTTCATCTACAATGATGAAGATTGTTTAAGACGTTAACTGCGTTGTATAAATCCAAAATAATTTTGTTTGTAATACAGTAGGCTTGTTTTTAATATATTAATTTATGTTACGTATGTAGATTCTAAAAAGTGTGCCACAACTGATCACGAACGCAAACTAGACACGGCAAGGCCGATACGTTATCCAGATCACCGCAACGAAACGCTTCGACTGCTAAACACCCAATTATTGCATCCGGCATCATTTAATTGAGATAATTATTATTAATTATTTTTATATCGTTTTCATCGCTAAACTAGTTGAGTCTTCCTCCGCGTTTTTATATATATTTCAAAAAGTAATATCCGATTTTAATGTGGAGAATATTGAATATGAATGATTTATCTTTAACAGAAGTCATATACAGAGAGCTAGTTATTTCAAAGACTACGCACCCGCTTACACCCAGGTAAATCCAGGACGCTACGCGGGAAAAGCAGCATCAAAATACACCAGACGAAAGGGAAATTGGAATACGGCTCCATTGGCCCTAGAATTTGATGTATATACATCAATCAATCAAAATTTGTCGTTCAATAATTCTCTTGTCAGCGAGAATAATGAAAACAATGTGGCTAACGAATTGTTCTCTGTAATTCACATTTAAAGCGGTGTTTCTCAAACATTTGTTGAATGGAACTTTTTGCTAGTCAAATGACACAATCAGATCACTTCTTAAAATAAAGTTTTTGCACAGAAAAAAAATAACACCCGATGTAGCTTAGTTGGCAATAGCTTGGCTCTACCGATCAGTAGGGTATAAATTCAAGTTACAGTAAAGTAAATTTCAAATTTAGATTTTTAAAATTAAAATTCGAAATCAAAGACATTGGTTTTTGAAATCTCAATTCTCATCGAGTTTATCTCGTATGATAGATTGGCTGTAAAAAAATATAATTATAATCAATATTGATAGTTTTAAGCAGTGTGATTTGCATTGATGAAAATTGACTTCTTTTGAAGTAAAAAATATTGATAAATATTGACACTCTTAATTTTGATGTCACAAAACACTCGTCAAAAACCGTCCGCTTCCGAGTCCACGGCACTGTTTTAGGATCGCATAACCTTAATATCATGCTAAGTATATTTTTATGAATTGCGGACGTAATATTTTATGTAATATTCCGCTAATTAAAAATTAATCTTATATACAATGCAATAAAAACATTACAAAACCGTGTTTACTTAAATAAACGACCTTAAGAACTTTATTTGCTTCATAAAATTCTTTTAAATTATAATTGTTCTAGCTTATCCCACATTGTAGAATGATTTCTTATTGTTTCGGCCTATGTTATATTGTTTCCAAAGTGTGTTGAATTTCTATTCAAGGCTTTATAAAGCAGTGTTTCTATTGGTAAAAAATCTCACGCTGAGTAGTAAGTGTTTTGTAATATTAATTGAATTTCCTATATTTTCAATTTTTTGATTATGAGGGCTGTTTCCCTATCCTACATTGTCTTTCAATACCTAAATACCGGTTAACCACTATCAAAATATTAATATACAGACAACCCTTCTATAGTGCTCCTTACTTTAGAGTGGCTGCCTACTATACAGCACTTCCTCACCGAGCAGAGCGAATGTTTTCTACATTTTTTTTTCAATAAAACAAGAATTACAAATTATTTATTTATTATGTAATGTAAGCAACGACTAATCATGGAGTACGCAGGTACGCTACTCCAATGTGGGCGTATAGTTACCACTCTCATATGAAGACTCTCCAGATTATTCTAAAGAAATCACTGCGACAGAAATGTGACGCCCCGTAGTACGTGCACAACACACTGCTTCGTAAAGACTTAAAAATACCTACCATACGCGAGTTCGTTCGTGAAATCTCTCAAAGTTTCGGAGCGACGTATGAAAACATTATAATCTAACGATCTCTTTTCTTCATAACTATGACGAAGAAATGCCTAAGAATCGTTTTAGAACGAGATCAGTTCTGCTCGACAACTCTCTATAGATATGATTTTTCTTATAAAAATTATAATCATAAAAATAAGTTTATTTAACACCGTTTTAGCTCTCCCCAGTGGCATCCCCATTGGCAGGCTGGCTCTGGACACCTTTAGATTACACCTATTTAATTCCATGTCATGCAAAACTATAAAACTATAGCATCTACAGTTGACACTAGTGCGAGATACGGTATGTCAGAGAAATCAATCGATACGGTGGCCTAAAATACCACACACCACGACTTCACAGAATGTCAGTTTCGCATATTATATAATTAGTCTTTAAAAAATGAGTACAATGATGCCAGGTAAACTCCTTGAAATGTCTGAAGAATAATACCACTTGACCTTGGCGTCTTTTCCTGTCTTTAACACATGTAATAACCATTAAAAGATTTATTTTCGTCATAACTAATAACCACCCACTCGTACGCCTTTTGTTATACAATAATAAAATCACAATTCTTAACGTTACGCAAGGTAAGATAAAAGTATCTATCACTATTATGGAATAAGCATTGACAATTTTGTTGTCGTACGCCTCTGCAAAGTATTTATGTGAAAGCTTTATTATATGTATTAAATAAGAAGGCTTCAAATACGACCCTTTTTAAAATTACTTTTGAAATTTGTTCTACAAACTTGAGCATGGGAACGATTGAGACCGCATCTTATTCTACTGGTTGACATTAGGGCAGCGATTTCCAACCTGGTAGTAGCACCTCCCTGGAGAATTGTTAGCCCTAAACAAACACGTTTCTGTAATAAGCCAATAAAATAATTTACATTAGATTTATAAATCATTATGCGAAAAAATTGGAAGTCTCTAAAGTAACGCTTATACAATATATATCTCACTATCCAAGGAGTAGACAGAGCGATTTGATAACTACTAGTTCTCTGCCTCATATCCGTGTCCTTCTACCCATAAAACCTCCCAAGGACGAGCGTGACTATATGGTCACAGTAAACACCGTTTTCTATTGATCCCACTATTCATCCTTTATATCGTTGAATATCTTTGCTTTCACTCAATTTTGGTTTGAAAAATATACAGACTTCAGTTGGTGAGTGATGTCATCAGCCGCGGGGACGGAACGACTACCAAAAGCACATTTTGCAAGTGACTTTTTGAAACTGTTAGTTATTATTTTATCAAAACATATAATTATTTACACTACTTTAACTAGTATATTTGTGTTGAAATTATGTTGATATAAAGAGTCGCTCGTCCTTACTACTGTTGTTACACAATATAACACGGTAATATAAGAATGAGTATGAGTCAAGCGAGGTTTCTATACAACGACTTTGACGACGTTTTTTTTTTTAATTTTTGTTAGAAATAAAAGTTATCCGTGACTTCAGTATGGCTTAAAAAATATTTGTTTACTGAAAAAAACTCTCGTCTCTGGAGGGTTAACCTATATAAATAAAACAGTTTGAAAGATTTTTTTGAATCCGGCTTCATTGAACATATTGATTTTGTATTGAATTACACGATAGAATTTTAAAAAAAAGATTAGTCATCGCATTGCCGTGATAATTTAAAAATTGATTTCAAATGCATTAATTAATTAATTAATACTGCTACAACAGTAAAATGCTTTGCGCTATTTTCCAGCGATTCTCAATCTATATTAGTACAATTATTCGAATCGTACGTAATGCAATATTCGAATCGTTTAGATTCTAAATGTTCGTTGAAAACAATCGTTCTTTTGAATCAATACTTTAATATCATAACTTTATCTCATTTTTTTTCTCAAAATTGGCATTGGGCGTGTTAAAACACATATAACAGGTCGGCACGTGACTTGAGTAAGTATTATGGTTTTTAAATAAACAAAATATATTATGTCATAAATCATAATATAATTCGACGCCGAATGTCATTTTTTGTTCTCGGTTGTTGAATTCATTCATTATGAATAAACTAATATCAAAATAGAATCAAATATATTTGAATACAGTAGAACCTCTGATAACGAGTTTAATTCGTTCCAGAATCTTACTCGTTATGTGAAACACTCGCTATGCGAAACAATTATCCCCATATAAAACAATGCAAAATACAATAATGCGTTCCATGCCGGAAAACAATCATTTTTTTTATATTTTTAACGTGAATTAAAGTAAAATTACATACTTATAAATTGTTAACGAGCGTAACAACTCGGAATGCGATTTCGATTTGCAAAAGACGATAAAAAATCGACTAGTTTATTTATTTATGACAAATAATTAATTATTTTTTACTAGCAGACATTTGTTTTCGCCGACGCTTCAAATTTTGGTGAAAATGTGACAGCATTATTATTGAATAAATTTGTAAAACGCATAGCCACCTCCTTATTAGGGTGATGCTTCTCAATATACGATGCAACAGTTTCACATGCTTTCAGCTTTTCTCTTATTGCGCCAGAAGGTTGTTGCTCGGCTACTTCCTTCTCCTCCACTAACAAACTCTCCTCCATAACTTCTTGCTGTGAAAAACAATGCAACTCCATAAGCTTTTCGGTGGTCAGCTCTTGGCTGTACTCTTTCACAAGCTCATCAATATTGTTGTTATCCATCACCAGTCCCATGATATTGGCCAAAGATACAATCTCATTGACTGTAGACTTCACAGGTACTGATTCAAACCCCAAAATCACATTCGACAACGCTCCTTGGCAAAGCTTCTTCCAAGCTGAAGTGAGGGTTCTCTTGGTAACCCCTTCCCACGCCTTGTCAATCATCTTGAGGCAAGGAACGACGTGAAAGAGATCTTTCCAAACCTCTGCGTCACTCGTTATGCGAAATATCGCTCGTTAAGGGAGCATTTTTTTCACAATCTGTTTTTCTCGTTATGAGAATTACTCGTTATAAGAGGTTCTACTGTATTCGATTGGATTCCTTAATTGAATTACGTGACTTAGTGGCATTTTCAACGCTTCTCTCTTGACCTTTTTAACTTTTGGAAAATGACCGGTCTTAACTGTCAATTCTAAGTGAAACGACACTTTACATTTTATCAAAATAAACACCCACGTGGAAGTACAATAATATGTAATAATTTCACTTTAAATAAAAAAAAAACTTGTTTCGTATGTTTTCCTTTATCTTGCCATCCCACTGTCGTTAAAACTTTATTTATATTAGTATATTTCTGACAATGACCTGAGTGTGAAAATTAAAAAACAATACTATTGATAATTCTTCTAATAATATTGTAAAAAAATCTTTTTTTTAACTGGATTTTATCAAACTAAATTCATATACAATAAAAATATATCTGATAATTTCTTCCAGATAAGTTTTTCAATTAGAAAATGTCTAATTTGGATTAGACTTAAATTATTATAGTGTATACATCGCCACAGTACTAGCAGAAGTTGGTAAGTAACAAAATTGACCACAATGAGGTATATAATATAATTCTTTATCTGGAATATCAGTTTGGCAAAAACAGCAATTTTTTAAGGTAATTATTATTAATGCAAATTTGAATCTTTCAAATTTGATACACTCGCACACATTTTGTCACAAACGATCCGGATTTTGCCTTTTGACATAAGTGCATGGATAAACTTGTACGGACACTTTGTAAAAAAATGTTTTATTGGTGCAGATTAAAAGGCAAGCATGCTGCTTGTTAATTCCTATTTTTATTTATGTCAAATTGGCTTAAATGCAATTCAATTTGAATATTATATTTAATTATGTAAAATAAAATATCAAGACTAGAGATTTCATCCTACAAAAAATTCAATTGCTGTTTACCCAGAATTATCATTTTTTTTTTACTTTCCAACTTCAGCCAGTACGGTGTCGATCTGTGTTTGCATTATGCAATACTCAAAGAAAATATAAATATGTATTATGCTATAGTATTTGGATTGTAAAACTTTATTTTCAATATTATATAAGCTTCGGAGAAAAAAAAGCCCCCATCTTTTCCCATCTTGCGCGAGCAGTCTGTCGAACTCTCGAACCAAAAAATTCGCTCCGTGTACCGACCGTGGTGTTTTCTTTTACGTTTTAATTCTTTTGGCAATTCCGCCTGCATACATTATCAATAGCCTTGCGTTGTTTTAGCTTTTTTGTGTAAGGCCCGAAATGTTTTCATAAAACAAAACGCGATTTGCTTTGGTTGTTTTTTCGCAAAGCGTCGGACGCTGCAGGGGTATCTCAAGCGATAGCAGCACATTGAGTGTTGCATAATAATGAGGAAACTATGTGCCTGAAAAAATATTTGACACCTGGTTCTATTTTTGCGTAGATTTTATTACAATACTCCGTCGATCTTTTGTTGAAAACGTGGATGTCTTCTACCCAATTCTATAAACGGAGCGGAAACGAATAATCAAACACTAATCCTAGAGTAGCTTTATCATTATATCCTTCATCTATTCGTAAACTGTAGTTGATAAACTGAGTAAAAAGCAGTTCAAGTTTGAAAAAATAATCTGTTAAGATAAGCTCAATTAAAAATTCATATCTCAATAAATAATAATAATATTGTAATGGATTGCGTGCGCCTGGTTACAAAAAAAGACTATCGAAAATAATTAAACAAGGATTTCAGGATTCCTGATCCCTGGATCGAAAGCCTTGTACTATGTAATTTTTCATCGAGGTTTCACCTTACGTTAGGGCACTTATGCGAAAGTTATGCGGTATTTAATATTGGAATAAACATTTAAAAAAAAGCAAAATTTAACCAGAATAAGTCCTCGGTAATACTTGTGCTCTGAACTTTAGTTTATATTAAATATTTTATGTAGTATGTAATATTACACAGTTTTTTTTAAACATTGCCCGCTTTCAATGCGGAGCACGTGTAATTTATCTTAGCAAGTGTGTCTTTTTCAAAGAGATTATGGATAAAACGATATGACTATGGTGGGATTTGTGGTTTATATTGTTCGCACTATGCCCCATTGTCTAGTATCGAATAGGTGTTAGAAGGGAATTTCGGAAATCACAGACTTCCAAGTCTTCGAATATAAATCCATTAATTGATTTATTGATTAATCCACACTTATAAGTCAATTTTGTATAATTTAATTATTAAATAAATCTTATACTACACTTGTGTATGTATAATAAAATAGCTTTTATAGCACGTTCAAGGTCAATATTTGCGAAAAACTCTACTCTTCGATATGTTTAGATAATAAATCTATCGTTTTATTTATTATTTAGAGTTATCGCTGATATGATAATATTACAATTATATTTTATTACTATTGTTCGCCTCACTATAATAATTTATATTTACATAAATTATAATACTATTAAAGCAATTCTACAGATTATTGAATTACCGATGATTCGATTTCATTCTGTATTTGGCGCCAATATGTTTTGGCGTACAAAGCTGCTAATGGATTTGATCTGCTTATACATAAATATGATCAGGGCAGTCACACTTGTATTTATCTGATCAGTGAATAAAATATTTTTATTATTATATGATCAGGTACTGAACTGAGCGGTTTATACAAAACCTTCCGAATTTTAAATATTTTGTCAATAATGCAAATAAGCTTTCATCCGGGCCTTACCAAAATACTGTGCAAAAATATTATTATATTTACGGTGTTTTAAATATCAACCGGTGAAATAATTGATAGCTTAATGCAGTGGTTTCCAACCTTTATGTTACTGCGCCTCCGTTTGAAGAAAAAAATATCTTCACGCCTCCTCTATTCTTTATTTCATATAGTAATAAAGACACATTTTAAAGGGTAAATAAATAGTTTGTACTGTTCGCGCCTCCCTTAGCAATAGTCCACGCCTCCCAGGTTGGAAATCACTTGCTTAATGAGTTGCCAAATTTAAATATTTTGCATATATTTCTCTATTTGAGCTTTTTTGTAATTTGGCTTTTGTATGAGATAATTGATTTAAAATAAAGATTGTTATTATTTAAAATATACGTCAATATGCTTAATATTATACCATAACAATCAGTTCATGTGTCACATGATTTTATTGAGGACTATGTCTTTCTGTCCCATTTACGCTTATATTTACCAAAAAATCCTTTCTCCAATGTACCGATCCTTACCGTATATAATAATTGGTTATTAAGCTGAACAAGATATTTCATTATGCAGTATCCTTTATTAATAAATTGACGCGTATAAAAAATCGTGTAAAAAAACCTTTTTTTTTGTAAAAAAATAAATAAAATGAAAAACAAAAATATTGCTCTTTAAATTTTGAGCAAAAAAAGTTTTTTTTACATATATGTAATTTATTTAATATAAAAAATACAATGATAAACAAATTCGTATGTAATACATGCATAATTGTATTCACTTTTGGATATTATACACAATTATAATATGAGTTATTCCTTGCTGTCACCGGCTGTGTATAATCGTTCGCGATTTTTAAATAAACTTATTGACTTTAAATTTGCTATGACCCGTCTGATAAAAATTCTTTTTTTCCTAGATTCTTGATCTGAGTCGAATTTTATTAGATTGGATTTCTTTTGTTGGTCCGAAGATAAATTATTTATCTTTATAACAAATTCCGTTATATATATATTTTTTGGTTTCATTTCTGCATTTTCCGTGGTTGCAATTCTTTATAAAGTTGTCGAGGAAAAATTGCATAACAATGAGTAAATCGCGTAAAAAAAGGAACTGTGCCGTCCGAAAAATCCCTTAAAAGGATTTTTTTTCATAAAGTATGATATTTACAATATCTAGATTAGTAAAATATCCAATTTTTGCTTAAATATTACAATTAGGTTGGCTACGTTCATATGTTGTGATAGTCCTCTTATTTCAATCATACATTGTAAATTAATTTGCATTTCAAACGTTTTATACTCTACTCACAATACTCGTAAGTCATCATAATTTAATTTGATTTATTCAATTCTTAACGCAAGACCTGCGGATAATCTTGTAGTATCCCTGGCGTGGTAGCAAATGAAATGAAAATAAAAAACTAAATTCAAAAAAAGAACACAGTAAAATATTGTCGATGGGCGCGTGGGTTGTTCAGTGTGGGCAGCATGCAGGCAAAAAATTCGCGCTACAAGTTCACAAAACAAAACAAAAGAAGACGAAAAAAACACAACAATAAATAAACTTCAGCATCGAAAGTAAAGGGCGACCTTAAACTCATCGCTGAGGCCAATGTTTTTATAATACAGAGCCATTATAATATGTCACTTTATCGAATCGACATTTACATATTATATTTTTGCAAAAATACTCAATGACATCATTTTGTCCTTCGCTTTTTTACGAGATTTATTATTTGAATATGTACTATTCTTTTGTGAATTCATGTGTATACAAGAGCATTAATTTGTGATTAGGAATTATATATGCATTGGTTTTAAAACTAGATGGTTTTAATTTTAGCTTATCGTTGATTTTATTGATTTTCGACATTTTAGTTTCAGTTTCTGGATCAGTTATGAAAAAGAAGTAGCCAAATTTCCCGGCCTATCTGCTAAAATGTGACTAGTAAACTTGTGACTTCAGCGATAAACAGTCGAGGCAATTAGACAATTTTTGTATATTGTTGATTAAAACCGTACTCAGATTTTGAATCGCTACAGCGACGAAACGTGTCCTCCAAACGATAATTTACAGAGGAAAGTAGTTATTAGGATATGTCAGCTAATGCAATGCAAAATTTAAAGCACAAAATTTTAAAGGATTGACTTTTTCAAAACAATATCTTAATTATACAAAAATAGATATGCAATCTCTTTTTAATATTTGAATATCTTTCTATTCTTAAAATTTCTTATACAGTGTGTAGCAAGGGGTCTTACACCCAAGAGAGAGTGCCAAAAGTTTAATGCTCTCAGCCTGTAAGTCATTAACTGGTCATTTACTGCTTTGCATATAAATTGATTAAAAAAACATAACCAATCCCACGGGCAATTTAGAAAATTGCATTGACTTACATGTTTTACGTCTCTTGAAATTTGACTGCAAGTACAAGTCTTGCATTATTGATGATTCTTGTGTTTTTTTTAAATATTATTTTTTTCTTTTATTACGCTGGGAAACCAAATTTAAGTACCCACCAATCTATTAAACATATTTTTGAAAAATTTATAATTTTATAAGAGGTACTGTAGGTGCTTAAGAAACCCTTACCTACTTATACATTTTTTATTACATATGTACATATATATGTACGTTCAAAATTACTAAAATCATTAGTGTTTGAAAAAATGACATGAATTTGATATGATCAGGCCTTACACAATATGTATATGAATAAATATATGTCTTGATTTATCACTGTGCTTGCCGATTATGCGCAACAGAAAAATAGTGTAAAAGCGAAAGTGTTGTTTAAATGTTGACAGGTGGCACACCTGATGTATTATAGTATTGGCAACATTGTTTATAAAAAAAATAACGCTTATTTATTTGGCATTAATTATATTTATGTTTTTTTTTTATTACAGGGTGGTTCGCAATTGTCGGCGACAAAGGCTCAACGACAGCTCGGTCGTACAACACCCTCGATGACCTGGTGAAGGCTCATGTGCCATACTTTCTTCCATCAGCTCACCTGCCTGCTTACCTGCTTCAAAGAGACCCTGGTAAGTTGATAATCAATAATTATTTACTTTAGATGTGTGATGTATGACCCGCAAACAGTTCAAAATGACAAGTACCTACTTTATATAATTGACTTTTTTATTGAATGTGACAAATGATATGCTTGATATGTGAACAAATAATATTGGTAGTACATAATGAAAGTGTTTTTCAATGTTTTTAACCACTGCGTCGCGTGGTCAATAAAAAGATAGATTGGCCCTTGTGTCAAATAAGTAAATTGGCGATTAACCATTGTTTTAGAGTCTTTAGTTAGACCATAAACAAACGATTACCGTAGAAACCCTTTCAAACGCAAGCAAATGGTTATTACGTATTACCAGTTATATTGCACTAAATTGCAAAATTGATTCTAATGGACAATTTTAGATCATGAAATAAAACTATATAATGCGCCGATTCGTTTTCTGTTAAGCGATTTCTTAGCAGTGTAATTTTGTTAAATATCGTAAATATTTGTAATAAATTCAAGTTTATTACTAATAAGTTTACCAAACATAATCTTTAAATAACATTTTATATCCTTAATGCAATTGTTCGTAGCTTTTTAGCTTTGCATTCAATTAATTGGTATTCAATTAACTCAACATGCTTATTAAAAAACGTGTATTTACAAAAGTTCTGATATATATATCAATATATTATAAACACATTTTAAGTACAATTAATGCTAATTTTTACGCGTATTCTAAAAAGTCGACATAAGAAAATAGACTATTCGTATTTTTTTTAAAGAACTATAAATATTGCTTAAATAATTATTATTAAAAAATCTTGTTGTCAAAAACAGGGCTGTAGAGTCGAGTGAAAAAAAGACGACTCCGACTCCGTTTCCAGCTTTGAAATAATTAACGACTCCGACTCCGAGGATTTTTTAAAAATAATTTCATTTTAACTTTTATGTACATATGTATACCATCAGATCATCTTCAGTTAGTGAAGCATGAAATGGTAACACTTTTGACTATTTTGTTTAAATACTCATCGTTAAATATATATTTCTAAAAAAAATCGAGCCGCTCATATTTCACGACTCCGACTCCACAGCCTTGGTCAAAACGATGGAAACTGAATTAACATTTTATGCAAAAAAATTAAGATTGAAAACAGTTTTAATTTCCCATACGATAAAAAAACAAATATTTTCGTTGAATTTGGGGGGTTACTTTGTGAAAGTTCATTTTTATATACTAATAAAATATATAACTTAGTTTATACCACAGGTTGTGTATCAAGGCGTACAGGCGCCTCACCATTATTCAATTTATTTTCTTTGGGATTTACCCTACCACATATAAGTAATTAGTTATATTATTTTTTATGCCTACCCCCTCCTTCTTACATATAGTAAAATAGAAAAAGCCTCAATATCCATTTTTTAATCTGTTTATTATTGATTGGAATCAAAATTTAGTTATCTTATATAACCTTTACGATGGTTTGTTTAAAAATGCTTTTTAAGGCTAGTACGTGTTACAATTTGGTACATTACAAACAAAATACTTAGATTCTTAATTATTAAATATAGGAATTCCTTTTTTTTAGAAACGTTACTTGTATTTTATTTAAACATATTCATTTTATCTTATTTGATCAGCCTTTTTTTGCACGGAGGTCTCTGAAGCTAATACATTACTTATCTAATTGAAGATTCTTGAACGCGAGCTAAATGTGTTATTAAAATATTTCACACAAATTAAGCGGCCGACTGACATGAAAAGGTTTTCCACCTATAATTTAGACTCTAATAATATTGTATCCATGTTTGTTTTGATTGTGAAGTTTTTTCATCTTTTTCCATCTTTAAAAAAATCACTTAGATGGACAGAAAAATCATTATAGTTACATGTATTATGTCTTATCAATATCAAAGAGGCCATTATGTTATTATTTATATTTAAAGCGGATACTTTTTCTAGTAATGTTGAAAAAAAAATTAAGCACCAAGAGACTTATCAGTAAATTAAATATTGATAAATACCTACATTAAGAATTATTTGATGCAAGCAAATTGCTGATGGTGTAAGAGGAAGTGTTTGCAGCTTGAGTGATTCTGTATTCACGCTCCGACAGTTGATTTTATTTACAATTTGTGTTTGGTGTTTTTTTTATAAATTTTGTTAAAATTACTAGTTAAAACCACAGATGTACGCCACTGAAGTAGCTCGTTATGATAATGTTGTTATTTTATTATTGAAGTATGAAATTGTTATGTGCGATGATTTTTCGAATTGGCATACATATTATTAAAGTAATTCAATGCTTATTAAATTAATAAATTGTTAAATCACTGACTATTTATCAACAGAATTTCCAATATTCATTTTCATTTCGTTATAACAGAGTTCTACATTAAAATTACCAATGTAAATTTAAAAGCATGATAAAAATTAGAAATACCGTAGTAAATAACAACCATTCCTTTCTCACTGGCTGAATAACTCCTCTCCCGGCATTCGGATAGCAGATCGTGCCATGCGGATTAGTTCAGCTGTCTTGATTAGGCACCGTTGCGTCTCAGTCATCGAACCTTCGGCCGCCGAATTCACAAAGATCGATAGTAATAATTATTCGCCAATCGTGCGTGACGCAGCATCTGCCTCGGCCGTATACACCGGGCTCCAGCGCCGAATGGGTTAGCGGTAATATCCTATCAGAGATTTCTAGGTATTATTATTGATTATTAGTGAGCATAGAGATATTTATCCAAGCGCTGGCAATGCAATTATTTATAACCCTTTGAAGACCGATTAACTTTATATATTATGTTTCTACTTCCTGAAACAAAAGTTTTTTTTAAATCGTTATTTTTCTCACTTTTATTTTTAAGAATAAAGTTTCTTAATGAAGAATCTTAACTAAAGTTGTTTTAAAATAGCTGGTTGCAAATCAATTTCACAGGAGAGGGGGAAAAGAAAGTATAATTATGTTTAAAACAGAATAGTAGTTAGGTAAACGCTTTACCCACGCTCATTTTTATTAAGAATTTAAACCCTAGATTGCCCAACCGATTTAGGTTTAAAGTACATGATCATTAACCATTTGGGTACGAAGTATAGAAAATATCAATGACGTCATTATCTTTTTTGCTCGCTTTTTTAGGAAAAACTTGAGCGCGCCTTTAACGCAATACACATAATCTTACATTATGTTTAACTATGATTACTATTATTAAAATTACTTAAAATACTGTTTAAGGAATTCATAATAATATTAAATCTCGCCTGTCCAACGGCTCAATCTTTTTAAAGATCACTGCATATACTTTATTTTAGGAGGAAAATGGTTACATATAACTGTGAAAATTACATGAAGCGATAGAGAAAAAATATTGACATGGACAAATAAAAGCATAAATAAAAAATATCCATAAAATACATTTTTTTTTATCTGCGTGTTAAAAAGCTGGCAAACTCTGAATGACGGTAATATAAAATGCAGGTCGTGCAGAATTAATTTTAATCATATTTTAATTGTCTAAGGTCAGTGTGCGGTTACTATACGCCATTTAAAATGACCAGATGAACCTCGACAACAATGAAATATGACATTATACAGTGATCTTTATTTTAAAGTTATATATTACAGAAATATTACCCTGAGTGAAGTAAAACACAGACTCATGTACAGATTGTGGTGCCGACAGGGTCTCAAGTTACCAAAGAGCGGCAAAAAGGTGGATGCTTAAAGATAGGACTTTACTATTCGCTTGGTGGTTATATGTTTATCATATGCCAAGAATATGAAAGTCAAAAGAGCTGTTTTCAAGACCATATTTATGTTAAACGTGTTCAAAAATAATCATACATATAAGGAAGTTAAAATATTGATAAAGTATTCCATTATTTTATAGATGGCAAACATGTATGTATAATATTTAACCCACACACATATTTCTTTACCTGTCTCTAAATAGCGGTGCGGCGCCGGTGTCGTTGATGCGCGTGTATATATTGTTGTTTTGACTTTAATTTGACTATGGTTGGTGGAATACTATACATAATAATATACTAATTCAAGCAATCTTTATTTTATAGATTACTAGCCGGTTCCCGGCAAGCTTTGCAATGCCACTCAAAGAAAGAAAGTGTTTGTGTTCATTGAAGTGCATGCTTTCTTTTTCTGTCTGTTTGACGTTTGCTGCCGATTGTATATGGTACGACACACGCGCCACCTACTGTAAGTTAATTACAAGCGCTAGTACAAGCGTACGTTGTCAAAATGGACGGCATGGCAGGCATACAAGCAATGTTCCGCGCGCACACGCGCACATCTCACAAGATGTGGCCACACTTTTTTCCGTCCTTCGCACATACCGCACATATAAATGTTGTACAATAGAGTTACATTTTTTTTAGCGGCTTGAAATGAAGAGTTAATTTATCTAGTGTCAGTAAGTAGGTCAGAGAATAACTATCAACATATTTGCGCACATTTTTTATTTTACTGAAAATTTACCGCACACAAAAGTTGATGGTCCGCACACACACAGAAGAAAAATTAGAGGGAACGTTGCATACAAGCATTGATTTTTATATACAAAAAACTACTGTAAATTAATTTTACTATCTCTTTAACCTTCCCGGAAGTGCAAGCAAAAAGTTTGTCAAAATTTTATTGCAATCGGATGAGCGGTGTGGCAACGCATAAAGTACGAACAAACAAACATTATTTTTTATTTATTAGATATAAAAAAAAATATTGTTTTTCATTAATAAATATATGAGCACCTGAGAGTTGAAGTGAGTGCAGTAGTATTTTAGAAATAATGAGTTAGATGCGTTATAATATTCTACATGTTTCAAATTTAAAGCATTGTAAAAGTGAAGTGAGCTCAGTACATACACACGACACATTTGTTATCTCCCTAAAATAAAAAATGCAATCCTCCATGACACTAAATAATGCCGTCATTGTATTATACTTAAATTCCAATATTTTTTTACCGTTTTACCACTTGGCTCACTTCACTTCGTTCACCCTTAAGGATCTTTATGTTTGGAAAAAAGATCATGAATAAGAACTCCTTCAATTACTTCATTTAAGTACTCGCAGAGATATTGCGTATTATAATAACAGTAAGAATATTTTATTGTATCGTGGTGTATAGCAAGGGTCGGCAACCTTTTGCTGTAATAGTGCCAAATATTTTACGTGGGGAATAGTGCAGGCCGCACTTGGGTCACATGCGTTGCGGCTAGAATCTTGCGGGCCACACCACGACGCCTCGCGGGCCGCAGGTTGCCGACGCCTGGTTTATAGTGATAAAATCATTACGTAACATTGAACGATTCCATACGAGATCAAGATTACCTACTTATTTGTTCTCACGTCTCCCAAACTTAGCCATCGCGTTTCTCATTGTGCTTTTAATGGTGTGTATTTCGAAATTCAATAATTTTATTATTATCATTGACCATGATCCACTGTCGAGTGTACTTAATAAAATGTATCATACAAAATTGACATTACTAAAATGCTGTCGAGCAGTGTCAGGCGATTTTGATATTGGACACGAAATGGACTGGTCAAATAAATGTTAAGGATGATATTTTAAAAATAGAACATTTTTCTCTGCTCTATTTTTTTCCCTATGGTACATAAACGTCAAACCGTTTATAAAATGAAAATTGTAACACAGTACTTAATCCGCATTAGATATTCAGTAAATTATGATTATTAAACCAACAATATAATTTTCAAAATATTCTGAGAAAAATTGACCGTGAAAGCACGTTGTTTATTTTGACGTAATGCCGATGAAGTAAAAGGAATCTTACAAGAAAATAAATTTTAAAAAAAGACAAATGTTCCAGTATAGTTCACAGTTGACATTTTACAATTTTAATCAAAACCGGTTTTGGTCAACATGTTCAAAAATATAGCTTATATTTTTTTCATTTAATAATTTACGATGTTAATAGTAATTTATGGATTTTTTTAAAAAGATCATACAAAAACGTTAGAATAGTCAATCTTATAAACCGGATATCTTAATTTATTAGTAAAATTGCTTAAATTGATCACTTTGTTATACCACTGATTTGCCAGTTTTTCGCCTGTTTGAGAAGCATCTTTAGACTAAATATCGTAACGTTTTTTTAATTGATTCTAATTTTTTAATTATAAATAACAAACTTTGAAAGAAAACGCTGGAATATCCTATTTCTTTTTCGGAAGAATTAGGATATTCCAGATAATAAGATTTTCGGAAGTTAAGAATGAAAAGCAATATTTACTGTCATTATTTTAATTGTATCACTTTGTCAAAGAATTCCCAAATTTTAATTATGTTTGTAATTACTTTCAATCCCCATTCTAAATTTATTAATCTGAGATGACTTTTTAATTATATGTAAGATGTGTTAAACATTTTAATTGTGTGCTATTTTAGAATCACTTATAATGTAATTGGTATTTTCTTTTCAATGCCAATTGTTGTTTATAACTGTTCATTTTTGTATAAATAGCATTGTTAAATTATATTTCTTATCAGTTGACGATGCTCGTAATGAGCGAAACCGGTCCTGACATATTAAATAAAGTGGAATGAAGTACAAAGGAATATTGTGTTTTTTTCTAATATAATGCCTTTCCACCAAGTATTGACAGTGAACACCCTAAAAAAAAAAAAAAATATTTACTGTATCAATAGTAAGGCTGAAGATTTTTAACACAATCTGTGAAATAACAAACTTACTATATTTAATGATTACTTTGTATCTAAATTCTGCCAAAGAAAAATTTCGTTAATTTATTTTTAGTGAATTTATATCCAAAGGCTTGGTTGCTTGCGATTTTTTCATCCGTCTTCACCCACTCGTTATCCGTTGCTGAAAAATGGGACCTAGCATTAAGTCATTTTCTAAGCATCATTAATCTTTTCTTACTCATTACAAAGTAAAAGATTATACAAGCTCTCTAAGCATCAATAATTTTACCAGCAATAATTATTTTTCAATAGTTATCAGTATTCTTAATAGGATCTTAGTTTTATAACAAAAATTAACAGTAAGTATTATATAAATAGTAAGTATTCTTCCAGTTGCAAAAATAAACGGCCAGTAATTCATACAACTGACCAGTATTTAATTCAAAGGCGTGAAATTGCAAGAAAAAGTTTTTTTAAATTAAATTAAAGACAAAAAAATACACATTTTAATAAATATAAAAAATACGCTAACTCTGTTCGATACAATTTTGCATCAATTTTAAAGCCGGAGTCAATTGGAATCAATTGGCCGATCGGAGTAAGTCGCTTGTTTAATTTGACTTAGACTGGCGAGACACTTGTTATGTTAATAAGACAAAAAATATTCTCGGATCAGATTGCAATTTCTGACATATATTATTATATGCGAAGTCTAAAGTATATTGCATGAATCATGGAATTGAACCAAAAACAACAGTACCATTTTCTACGTCAATCTTAGAACTCTTCACGCCTGCATGCCGTGGTAGGTAAGACAATTTTTTAGCTATTGATTTTAATTATTAGTAAGTAAACGGTATGTACGTTTGCATTGTTACACAATATAAGCAAATAAAACAACATTCGATTAACTTAATAATTACTGCATATCGAAATAAGTTATAACTGTCAAAAGAATAGTGGAAAAAACCCACCCCTTCTCTAGAACACCGCGAAGAGCTCTAAGATTAAGCGAGCTTCTTGTTTACGTATCGACAGTCCACCACTGCACAACCCTGATTTAATTTCATAATTATTTGCCATTCATTAGTAAATACACTCACTATATTACCGTTTCAGGCACTCAAATGATTGTCATTCTTGATTTAAAGTTAAAGATACAATGCTTTTATCCCACGTGGAAATGTCTGTGTGCGGCCGCGCCATATTGTATAAGGACACGAAGAAGGTTCAGTTCGTACTTAAAGGTATGGTGAAATCAAAGCTTATCTCCACTTACTTCATCGTGCATGAGATGTCGATCGTTTTCTCCGACGATTGTCTCGATTCACCAAACGGCTTGGGTTCAATGGCATAATGGTCAATAGGGCTGGTAAAATGAAATATTTAACAACAAAACTCATTCAGTATAGTACGATACATGTAGTATTTTTTTATAGATACATTTACATTTGAAAAATGGTTGAAGGGGTAATTTCCATTTTGTTTTTTTTTTCAATAGACGCAAAGACTATTTTGTTATGTTATATGTATCGGGGATATGCGTTTCATCAGCAACTTAATTAAGAATCGGAATAGGCGATCCCTTCAAAAAATGCTCTAAGGTCAAAAGAGAAAATAAACACTTTTAAAAAACTACTCCTTATTTACCCTTTATCATGACGTCATATTATTCATTCAGCTATTTGACAACAGTTCGGTTTTAACCTTTTCTTAACTAAGATGTGTAAATAGTACACATACCTTCTAATCATTAACATTTCTCTGTATATATAATAAATACTCGGCCTAAAATCCAGGTATTCCTCCCTTATACACATTTACGCATTGAGTAATGCAATAATAGAAATATTGTAGTAGTGTTATATAATTGTCATGATTCACTCCCGTTTGCCTGATGTGTAACGGATACACAGCTCAGGAGCGCGTGCTTTTTTTGCATATTAAGGAAAGGGTTAAAGTCACATGTAGTTGTGAAACGATTTGAACCACGCTGAAATAATTTGCAAACAATCAATTTAGAATGCAAGATGCGTTTTGTACGCACGGCTATGTTGAAAAGACCAATGCAATCATTGTATATTTCAAGTGAATTATGTTAAATTAAATCGTAATATTTTCCGGTTCCATTGGTTAGCTTTTAACGTTTGATCTGTTCGATTTTGCTGCTAATGATACTTTTGTAAATGTCATTTCTTTTGTGTTCTTTTGACAGGGCACTGTTTAAGATTTACAAAAAAGCAAGAAACGTCTCTGAATGTCTCATTTTGTAGCCCAAGTTAATTAATTGTTTGATATTAGCTTTGATTATCTTCTTGATCCACGAAATAAGGAGCCGTTCATATATGACGTCACACGATTAGAGCTATTAACGCCCCCCCCCCCCGGCATAACTCTATTGTCACATATGTATGAGGTTCTCATAAACGATTTCTCGGAAAGCAAGAATTTTAATTTTATTCTTAAGTTTTCTTAGAGCTTTTTGCTAATTAAAATGATCGTTTTCAGTGAAATGTTCTCAAAGAATATTGTGATTTCAAATCCTTTAAAAAAAAATTGCTTACTTCGTGATGTAAACTTGTCAGACGATTGTTGTCTGTGTGCCCACAATTTTAAACATTATGGTCGAAATGATCATTTTCTTCTTTCTATAGATATGACATTGTTTTTTTTAAATGTACAATTTATTTATAATAAATTGTGTGAATCTACACGCATGATAGATAGCGTCTTAATATGATGTTTTAAGTTTCAATGTCGATTTTCGTCCACGCTCTGTCGTCACGCGATCAGTTTTATAACCCCTACACTGGATACTTGAACTTACTTTTACCACTGGTAAATGTATATTATATCTAGCTGTCAGAGTTCGCCAACCTTCGGCACGCTAGATCAGAACGAGTGTGGCCTGTCACGCCAGGCTTCTCCACAGTCACGCGACCGGTGATATCTTCTACGGATGCATTTTAGTTGTACAGGACTTACTGGAGTGTTTTCAGATGTGAATAGAAAATACTAAATATTACACGGATTTGAAAACGAGTAATTATTATAAATTGATTTAAGAACTATTGAAACACGACTACTGATAAGGAATGTAATATATTTGATTGTATTTATTGTTAAATATTTACATTTGAAGTTGTGTTTTGAGCTAATCTAGGGACTGGGTTAATTCTGAGGTGGGCTGGAGAGGGCTTGGAGGGGTTTGAGAGAGCCCCTTGTTAAATTTTACCAAGGCTGGCGAGCCTTTTGTTATTCTAAGGGAAAGCCATATTATCATATCAAATTAGTATATTACTGCAATTTCTAACACATATTATCTACGGCAGCTTCAGTATACACAGTACTATTACATGTATTTCTTTTCCACCAAGTATTGACAGTTATAAAAGGTTTTTGTACCGATGTACATAATATAAAAAAATCATCTTCGTATACCAGTAATTGATTTCATTCTCTTGTTAGATTTCTCGTCATTTAAGTAAATGAGTACATAACTAATGCATTCATCTAATTCTAAATAACAGCTGTTATTTTGTTTAACAATCTATTAGCGAGTAGGTAATAATTGAAAATTCTGAAACCGCAAATCATTCCCATCGTAGCGGCGCACTTTCACTGTCAAGTTTAACTCGTTTTCTTTGTGGAAAAGTAAAATTAGGATAAAGAAAGTAAACAATGAAAAAATGTAGTCTTTATTCGAAGGTAATGTCAATATCATAACAATTTCTTTTTTCTAGGAATAATAATAATCGTAATACAATGACTGTATTTTGATTCATGTAAATAACATTACATTTTAGAGATGGATACGATGAAGTTTATGTGTCTCTACCTCTACTATCCTGCTGAAACTTTGTATCCTAGTTTCCTGGCAAAAGCTCTTGCTGCGGTGGATACAGACTAAGTATTTTTGTATGTAAGCTAGTTTAGTAGTACTTTTCAAAAATATGTTGTCAGCTGAAGTCTTTGTAGGGGGAAAACAATTTTTAAAAAACCTCTTAAAAGAATGATTGACTATGAATCAACAAACGTTTAATCTTATCAAGAATTGCTCGTAGTGTTGGCGTAAATTTAAAGTGTTTACTTTTTTATATTAGACATGTCCAGTCCCTAACTGAATAGAGAAGACCGACAATCATTTTAGGTTAGATGTGGGGATCCTTTTCTTATCGGAAGCGACAATCACGAGACATGCATAAAAATGTACACGGCTATATAGACCGAGTGGCTTAAGAGCGTTTCTTCCCGTTATAGATCTTTGCATCCAGAGATTTTCTATCTATCTATCCAGTAATGCGGTTTTTAAATACATAGTTCTTGGCCCACTTCTACGCCTTAGATATTTCTTTCTTCTATGCTTCTTGTGTAGCTCTTCTATGGTACGATTTTACGAATAACCGTATTGTGTCTGCTAACCTTGATCCAATTAGGCTAGTATTGTCGTCAAACCTGTGTAGCTCTGCGTTAAACCGTTTTCTCTACTTATTGCAGATCCTGTTTTATTTCGATAACCGAAGTTCTTCTACAATATAATGAAATCAATTTTTATTTATTTTCACACTTCTTGGTAAAAAAAAATCCATGTTTTTTTCTTCTCCTAGTGAAAAATAGGGCAGAATTCAGTATGATGAAACAACGTATCTAATTGATCAAATAATATTTAAATAGTGTTCTTATTTATTTTTATAAATGACAAGTGTTTGAAGTGTGAGCATTTTAAACTTGAAAGATGTTTCTCCACTAGATATGCAGACATGAAAACAATTATTTATGGTCAGATTATTGGCATTAATGATTAAATCGATTGGAAATTATCGACCAATAAAATTATAAATTTGCACTTAAGTGTCTTTGCGTAAATGCATTCTTACACAGTTTAATCATTCAATTTAAGAACATTTATATCTAAGACTACGTAAATATTCCATCCGTAAGTTGACTCGCCGAAGCAGGATTAGAAAAAAAGACAGCATAATTCGTAGTATATTGATCAAATTATGCAGCTCTTGTCCGTGAGACAACCAACACTGGCTAGAATATAGCCACTGCTAAGAATCACTAGCATGTTCATTGTGTTATCGACTAAAGTGGTCTATCGTAACTTCACCACCGTCTCTAGAAGAAAGGTTTAACGATTTGCTTGCAATTAATTCTCGTCATAATAACTCCATATGCAATTTGCTTATATTTTAGACAGGCTTATCGTATTTACAATTAATTATTGAATGGATAATATATATTTTTGAATCGTGTGTACTCATTTCCAACCGTATGTAACACATAAATTATTAAACATATTTTAGCTGCACTTTTATTTTACTAAGACAACATCTAGAATTCAATTGTTTAATTATCCACAAGTAAAACTCTTATGGTTAAGAACATATTTCGAATGAGATAAGGTTTTTGCATGATTATCAATTGCAAGAAACAGTAATAAAGATATCATAACTGAGCTTAGGGTTGAAGACAGTGTGCATTTCAATGGAAAGCTCCAACCAAGTTCAATATCATTCATACAACTACAGTCAACTTATAATCATCTTTTATTAAGAAGCAATCGATTCTCTCATGCATCAACTCGCCTTTACAATGTTTCACATTGTAACAAATATTTTTAAAAGCAATGTTGTATAATTCCACTTATAGATAAAAATCTTTCTTTGACTCAATATGTTAAGTTAAAATGTACATTAAAGTTTGAAATAAAAAGGTGAGACTTCGATAATCAAGGAGTGAAAGCATGAAACCGCTAAAAATCAATTAGTATGGGCTTGGCTTCTTCAAAAAACTAAACAGAATTTTTCTCTCGCGATAATGAGCAATATATTTAAATGAGTTTTTTCTTCAGTATAATATCAAGTATTAATTGTTTCACATAAATTTTATTCTCGATTTCAGTTTGAATACGAAGCTTTTAACTGCAAAAATATTGAAACATATAGTGTTATTTTTTAAATCAAATAAATATATTCATATTTCAAAAAACAAATAACTCTTTTGTATTAATTCTACTTTTATTTTGCATGATCAGGACTGGTTTCGGTCATGGCGAGGTTTATCAATATGCCATGTAAGTTTTTTTTGGATTATTGATTTGGTTGCGTTTTAGGTACGAGCAACCCAAACGCAATAGGCTATTTCATTTGATGCTAAATGTAAATAGGTCATTATAACTATTTTTTTCTATCAAATAGTTAAATCAGTATTCTTTCGATCTTGTAGCCGCATGGTCAACGGCTCTCAGACGTTCGTCGTATTCGGTTACGAGAGCAAGAATTTCAATACCGACACTTTTCATACATTGATATCTATAGGAAACAAATTAAATGGTCAGAATTCAAATCAATTTTTGGTCAGAATAAAAATATTATACGGTCAGAATATTTATAACAATTTTGGTTAGGTTAGGTTGGGTTTTTTAAAATTTCTTTTAAAGTATGACTATTTATTCTGACCGATATATTATGATCATTCAATATAAATTCTGACCGGAAAATACGAGCCATTTCTATACATACGTGTTTCCAAAAACATCATTATAACTTTATTCATTCCAAAATAATATTTATCAGTTGGTAGTGCTCGCGATAAGTGAAGTGAAGATGGTCCTGATCTTTACATGTGAAATTAGTACACACATACAAATATGCTTTATTTATACAAATATATAACCTCTAACGGGAATTGACAGAAAATCTAATTAAAGTAGATATGGCACAAAAAATATCCTCTCGTATCTACATGTAAACTATTTGATAGTTATTACACTTAACAGTAATTCAAAATTCCCTAACCCTGGAGCAACAAAAGGGTCACTTGGCTCCCGCGAGGTCACTCAGAGCAAGCAATAACACTTAGAGGATCGCTTTTATTGATAGCACATTATTTTCATGCATATAAGGAAGTCCCGGAAACCGTTATGTTAGACTTTTGGCGCCTTCCTTAAAGGTTTGTCGTAATAGCAAAACGGTAAAATCGAAATATTATTATATTATACTGTGAAGTTCAGCTTAAAATTAATTAATTTTAAATTGTATTTTAAGGGACTCAAGTAATTGCCTCATCGAGTGTACATTTTGCTTTGATTTTATGACTCGTATTAAAAACTTACTCTTAAACATTTTAATTATGGTGATAAAAATAATGATGCTTTTATGAGAATGCCTTTTTATGATAAAAAATATTAATTATAATTCACACAAATATTTGTTTTTTTGCGAGAAACCCTGCGATTTAGAATTGTTTTCAAAAAGTTAATGTTTTGATAATTCCATAAATTTGGTCACTGATAACCAGTGCTTTGCCTTTCGGCATCTGTATGCATTCAAATGCACGGATGAACTTGAACTGAACTTCATATTCATCTGTGTACTTCAAAGCCTGAATGTGCCGAAATTAAAATCCCTGGTTTGGTCCTCCTGTCCATCCTCAGTTCAAGTCCACCGTAGACTTGAACGCCTGAAGATGTCAAAAAGCGAAACCTGGGTCGTTAGTGAAAACTTGTGTGAATGTACATAATTTGACTGATTCAAATCCCTAGTTTGTTACTGAAAAAACTTAATTTGGTATTGAATTGAGCAGTTAAATATAAATAGTCAATATTTTAGAAAAAATCTCATATAGTTTTAGACGCCTATTGGTTTGACACATATCCTTATACAGTAACTTTTTTTCAATAAATAATTTCTACTCAACTAAAACGTCACATTTTATTCCGCAAAGTACACTAAAAAAACTTACAACTGTGATCAATTGTTTTTAACTTAATAATACATGTGACTATTGTTTTATTTTCAGATAGCGAACGCTGGTCTTATATAAAGGGTGGCGCGCGTGCTGGCACCCCCCTCCGACTCGCAGGGATATTCGTTGAAGCGCCCCGTAACAAGCAGCGTCCTCCTACATCCTCGCAGTCGCCCGCTTCGCCGCTTTCCTCGCCGCTGGGCTCACCGCTACCTCCGACGCCCCAGAGATACGCACAGCTTGTTGATCCTAATATGACGGTGAGTTTTTCATTTGCAACACAAAACTGTTAATTATATAATGCGTGTAGATATTATCTGTCTAGAATTCTACAATTATTATTATTTTTTAATTTAAGCGTATTATGCTCGATGATACCTTGTTTCTAATTAGTAGTAATAATACATATTCTTTAACCCTTTCTTTACTATGCAAAAAAAAGCACGCGCTCCTGAGCTGTGTATCCGTTATACATCAGGAAAACGGGAGTGAACCATGACAATTATATAACACTACTACAATATTTCTATTATTGCATTACTCAATGCGTAAATGTATAAGGAAGGAATACCTCAATTTTAGGCCGAGTATTTATTATATATACAGTGAAATGTAAATGATTTGAAGGTATGTGTGCTGTTTACACATCTTAGTTAAGAAAGGGTTAACAGTGGTTCTCACGTGAAATTTCACTGTGGCCGCATTATAAACATCAGCGGGACTAATGAAAATGTTAGTGGTCACAATAAATTTTCGATTCATGGTCAACGTATAACTCCGACCATAATTGTTGGACAGTATTATTATTAAAACAGTGCTTAAGTGATTGATCTTGATTGTTGGTGGCCGCACATGAGAACCACTGTTCTATAACCTTCGTTCCGATGAAGAATTAAAAAAATATTAGCCGTAAATGAAGATTTTATAGTTTTAATCGTACGCTGTTAATTGTTTTTTACGAGCGATAT
This sequence comes from Himalopsyche anomala, assembly GCA_031772345.1. Taxonomy (NCBI): domain Eukaryota; kingdom Metazoa; phylum Arthropoda; class Insecta; order Trichoptera; family Rhyacophilidae; genus Himalopsyche; species Himalopsyche anomala. Next base: position 12,459,788 of record CM062829.1, read on the forward strand.
TTTCTTAATTAATTTATATAAGTACTCACTCACATTATAAAACTAATTTTCGATTTCAATTATAAAAACAAACTCATCGATTACTTTTTAATCTCGTTTAATGATGTACCACAGAAGAAAGTAAACTGAACGTCAATTAGATACGAATTTATTATAATTTGGGTTGCAACGCTTCGCGACGCCGATGTCGGCCATGTTTTCTTTTTTGAATAAAATTTAAAGTCTTTTTCGTACAAAACAATCTTCTGTAAAGTGATTGCTCATTGCCAAATAATTTTTCGCTTTTTATTTTGTGAGAAATAATCAGGGCGTGGTGCATTAATTGTATTCTTTTTAATACGCATTTGGTAACTTATTCAAATGTAAACGATGTAAAAGTGATTATTATTATCCATCGTGATTGTACTTTTTGTATGGATGTTTCCACTCCGGGATATGATCATACACCGCAATTAAGTACGACGAATGCCCACGAGAACTATCCTATCAGTTACAGGGCCTACACGTCGTATCAATGACGTTACTCATGTCTTCCTGTGTATTAAAAGTGTTCGTTGTGAATCAATTAATTCCACATACATATCAGTATTGGAAACAAGTAACGAAATTGACAAAAATAAGCTTAGTACATGATGTTATTTTTGGATATCAATTGCATGTCTGGTGCAGTTGGTGCATTTATTATATTATACCAGTTTGGCAAAACAGCATTTTTTAATCGGGAACAATTATTGATGCAGAAAGCAGGCAATTGTTATTGTCTATTAATTTCTAACTTTGTATTTGTTAGATTGACATAAACGTATATTTATTTTGATATTATAATTGTCTATGTACCATAAAGAAATATCGAGGGTAGAAAATTTCATTTCAATTCAAATTTTTAATTTTCTGTTTAGTCATAACTATCAATTTTTCTAACATCTTACTGACATAATTTGATAACTAACAAAGTGATAGTTCTTCTAAATTGAAAAATTTCGGCTTTCAGGACTTTACATAAATAACTATAACATTGCCTTTAAACCAGCATTAATACTAAGTGCATGTTTTTTTAGCAAATTAGTATAATTAATATAAAATAAAATATGATAACTTTGTTATTCCACTTTTTGTGTAAGATAATACGAATACTGATTTTAATTCTTATGCTATAAATTACAAAATAAAATTCGGAGTTTGCCTTTATTTACTTGACGCAGGAACGTTGCGATGGTCTGACGGTTCTTACTCCAGACAAAGAATTTGTATAAAATAATCTCTTTGTTTACTTAACGCAGTTTTGTTAGTTACCAACTTTACCACTACGGAGACGATATATTATAGCAATTGGAAAAGGGTTTCCAATTTGGTATGTACAATACGTACCTGCCACATGTTGTGTGGTTAAAATTTGTTAGCCACAATGACAAATGGTGACACAACGCAACCTCGTCCATTCCAAATAAGTCTCACTGCAACTGCGCCAGAAAATGTATGTAAGATTTAAAACTGTATGCAAATTCGATTTGCAATTTCATTTTCTGAATACCTATAAAAGACGTTATGGCCACAGAGCAACTGAATGACAATGGGATAGTCGGGCGTTTCTCAAATGCAAAACGACAATACCCTCGGTAGCAAAGATAGCAACAAAATCAGTTGAGTATATTGACGGAGCATCTTAATAGATCATATTTTTACGAGAATTGGTTAATAGAATCGTTCAACTTACCTTCTTAGCAAGTGGCAAGAAAATTATGGGAGAGTTTGGACAGGATCAGTAGTTATCATTCTCTTTCTCTTTCTCCGCCATGTTTTCAGGAATGCAAGCATAACTCTCTAGTCTCTATATCAGCAGTTCCTAATCTATGGGTCGCGACCCACAATCGGATCGATTGGCAAATTTAGTGGGTCACGTATAAATATTCTCAACAAAACAATATTCTTCCCACCATTTATATTCTCGCTATTAACCATCAAGATCTTGAATATAACACCAAGATTTTGTGATCTCTCAAAACTTATCTAAAACCAATGTTGTTACCAATATTGCTTGTCGCATTATTAATTAAAGTAAAACATTTTTCGCCTTAACGTGTTATTTTATTATTTTTATATTGCGTCGCTATATTTCCCCCCCCCCCAATTTGGGTCGTAGATAAAAAAAGGTTGGGAAACGCTGTTCTACATCATTATCGAACTCGAAAATTTACTTTTCTTAGTATTAGAAGCTATTTCATACCATTAATGTTTCATTTAAAATTCTTCAGATCATGAAGAATACGATTTTATTAGAAACGCCAAATTACAATTACCTTTACAATCCTAAAATAACGGGGTATAACGAGAGCGATTAGCTAACCACTAGTCATGTCCTACTCCCATCGTTTCTACCCCTACTCTCTTCGAAAAAAAGAGATGTTGGGCAACTGAGTAACAATCAATTCTAATAGAATAATCTTCTGCTAAGGTACTTCCATTAGGAGGCCATATGTTCCATAAATGCACAAAATATCACAAATGTATAATATTTACTGCGGCTGTCATTGGTTCTTTTGGTCAATCTGTCAAACGCTCAAATTGTCGCAGCTTACCGCATTATGTAAAAAAAGCAGATTCTTGATTTATTATTTCAATATATCTATTAATATCTAAGCACCGAATGACTTTTCCCGCCATCGTATATGTTTAACAGATCGACTATAAAAACTAAATTGTGTTCTATGATGACAACAGTGAAGCTTTCGACAGATAAAATATGACAACCGTGAACATAGACGCAAATTATTGTGCTATATCAACCGGCAAAAGCGGTGTTGGGTATTTGAGACGGTGAAAAATAAATGTATAGATTGAAGTTCTGTATTCGAGAATAGTCCCTACTACTGAAGACACAATTACCCGTTGTCAACAAAAGATTGAGAATTGCTTTCTGATGCATTAAAATGCTACATGAATAAAACCAGTGCATGTAATATTTTTACCGTGAGTCAAAACTGTAATTGATACTGATTATACGCCTCAGAACAATAATATTATAATACTAGTAATAACAAGACTATTTTCATTTTCTTTTCAATTGAAAAGGAAAAATGATTTAAGTGTATATTATACCGGCTCAATAGTGTTCATTTACTTTCAATATTTTGAAGTAAATAAACGTATTGGTAACGTGTAGTTTTTTGTAGAACAAATCCTTATGGAGTCACTTTCAATAGTTTTTTTTTTACAGCCACTGATGTTCTTTAAAGAAAATATTGAGGATATAAGAAGAGGGCTATGATAGGACTATTGTTTGGATGGCGTTTTTAGGATTGGATTTTTTAAGATCAGTGACATTCACGCCTTCATACAAAAATCCAAAAATGGATCATCGATTTTCAAGTCTGGTCTCATTGAGGTTTGAACCCATCAGCACGTTCGACCGCTAGTCTAAATTCTACTCAAAAATATTTTTATATTCTATAATATATGTTTATACACAATATAAATTACAATGAAAGGAAATTTGAGTGCTTTTCTCTTGGTCCAGAGCATTCATTTTTTCACAATATTTAGAAGAACTTTGTTTAATACCTAATGATAAACTGATAAATCTTGCAGAATACTGTAACAAAAAGTGATTTATTTGGCCAGTTGCTGCGGATATTTGGTAAATCTTTTCCATCATCGTTTTGATGATGATGTGATGCCTTAATTACTTTTATAATACTCTTATGAAATTTATGGAGGTACTTTTTTATTTTCTAAAAAAGTAAATGCAAAAAATTCTATTTCATTTATAATCTAATTGTATTCCGGCCATGTCATTGATATTTTGTTTAAATCTTCAATATGTTGGCAGATCTTAAAAATAACAGGGAAACTGGCGAGCCAAGGATTTTAATAATTCTGTAATGTATTAACTAACTGCTCGATAGGGGGAGAACATGTATGTAAGAGATGGTTGGTGATCGAACTGGAAACAGAGAGTAATGTTAAAGTAACAATGAATCAAAACAACATAAATAAAATAAGGTTTGCAGAATTTATGATTTAAATTAATCTGGCGCTATTAACCCTGAGTGAGAGATTGTGAAAGTTAATACCACCATAAATAATGAATTTATTGTGTGTACCAAAAAACCGCAAGCAGAACATTCGCAATCCATGAATAAAACATTACCCGCGCATTTTCGACAGTACTTTGCGATGTGTCAATTGTTGATAGCAATATCTGCATTTTATTTCGAGTCGTGAAATTTCGAGAAACCAGGGAAAGTGACATCGTTCACGGGTCATGGAATCACAACAATTCGCCTGTCACGTCGTTTCGAATACTAAGCTGGGCTTTATATTAAAAGACGACTAATGACCTTGGATGACATGGATGGGGTGGGGTCATCGTATGATGCGCCAATTGTAAGGGTTTGGTCAACATTAAAGGACATGAAAACCTCACATATTTCGCAGTTAGGTCTTCTGCAAAGGAACAATAAAGTATACTCACTACGGATTTATTAAAATACTCCATTACTGAAGGTTTATTACTTGAATTGGACAAAAAAACAAATAATTTAATAAATATTTACTTTGAAATCAACATACGCCAGCATAATGCTTTTCAAGGATTTTTTTTTTATATAAGTAGCTTATCTATAAGTGCAATAAATTATTCTATATTATATTCAAACCTACCGAAGTACCTACCCAAAATGTATTCATAAATGTTAATGAATCTGTTTACTGCACTAACTTCATGTTACATATCAGAGCTTGTTTAATCACTTTTCTTGATCTCATTTATAGTAAGGAATCAGCTTAGTCCTATTTTTATTTTCCTAATTATTTAAATCGTATATTTTTATTTTTTCCGCAATTACATTTAAATATTGATTTATTCTTTGTAATTGCAATCACCATCTTCATGTTTTTCTCACTTTTGTTTTGCATAATAATAGTCTTATCTTTTAATATAATTGCTTTTATTGAATTATTGTCTTTTTGTATCGCTTAAAAATTCTCACAAATTAAACGAAAACAACGATTTTCTTTAGATAAAGAATAAATGTATACAATACATAATTGTTTTAAGTATAGGTACCTAATAACGGTTTTCTTCTTCGGATTTATAGTAACATTTTTAAAACTACATTAAAGCATAATCTGTACATCGACGACTATTCAATCATTTGTTTTGCTAAGCGACCTCATACCATGTCAAAAAATAATTATATCATTATTTCTAAGAGCAACGTTTCATATCATATGCCAGTGTTTGGAATACATTTGAATTTGAATCAACCATGTGCGGCTTTTGACGGCTGGCGATTACAACAAATAAAATATAGTGACATATTATAGATTGTTATCTATTATAAAACTAAACTACGCGTTACACAACAAATTTTATAACAAAGTTAACAATTTTAGTGTTATATTATACTGGCAATTAATAATATTAACAGCGCCGTCGTTAACACGTGTAAATATAATCGACGTTAAAAGTTCTAGACTATTAATTTTAAAATAAATATCTACGCTACTGGTTGTTTAGTAACGGACCAATCAAACAATTTGCATAATGCAAAATGTCGGACACACCAAATACCGAAATAATTGAACGGTATCCATTTATCACTCACTGCCACCGGCTGACAAACTGCCTACATTAGATTTTTTAATGTTTAGACACGACATTATTACGAGCTTAAATCGCAACGAATGCGAGCACTGAAATATGTTATATTTCTCATTACCAAAAACTAGCATACACTACCGAATCTCCATCTATCCCTAATAGGGAATGCAATAGAATATTCGGCCCTTTATAAATATTCGGATGTTTGATAAATTATTCGGTAATACTTATTTATATTATTATAAACAAAAAAATAATTCAATTTGTATAAAATCGATATATTTTATTTTGATACATATCGACTATGGAAAGGAAAATGCACGTAACCCACATATAACAAATTTTACAGGAGACACAAAAAACGTTTAGATGATTTTGTCCCAAAGGCAAATTATGAAATATACACAACCGTGAAGTGCATGGAGCCTGATAAACTGGTTTTTAATTTAAAATTTAAAATGAACTTCCACAAATTTACCGCCGAAACTATCGAATGGTTTTTAATTTACTGTATCTAATATTAATTTAAGAAAAAACCTTTTTAAGTCTTTTTTCCTGATCGTAATTCCTACAGGCCCTTCTTTTTTTAAGCTTTAAAGTTAAATTTAGATACTAATTCAACATTTTTAGCTTACATCCTTTTGATAGATCGTGTAGTAAGTCTAAGTTGTGATTATCTAAAAAAACTGTTTTAAAAAAACTGTAGGTTACGTCATTTTTCCTTTCCACAGTCGATATATAAGTATTTTCTGATCATTTTTAACATCAATATACACACTGGAATCAATTATATATTGGCAAATAGTCTGTATGAAACAATCACGAAATCTGTGTAATAAAATTCATGTGAGTGACTGGTCATGAAGTACGTACTTTATATATATCTCCAAAAACCAAACTATTCACAGTAAGAATTTTTCCAAAGTCATTTTTTAAATTAACTGGCAACTACATATAATAAAGATTTTGATGAACGTATATCATACCAACGAAACAAATCAAATTACTCACGATGAACGAAAACGGTTTTGATCATTATATCATATTATAGGATAAATCCTTTTTATTATTGTTTATAATAATTCATCGTTGACACTTTACGCTTGGATCCCGTAAACCTATTATATTTTAAAGTTATTTAACCATTCCTTCTCTTTTAATAATATATCGAGAAGGCTCTGCCTAAAAATTCCTTCGTTTTCATTTTTCTCACGAACTGCTCCTGTGTTACGTCGGTCGATAAATTTAATTAAACCAAAAATTTACTACCAAGTATAATAAATTCTTTTTATATCTTTAAAATTTAAAAAAAATTCCCGTTACACGATTCTTTCACAAGCACATATCCTGCCTAGGGACTCCGATACGGATATTTATTGTATCCATGTCCGCTCCCAATGTGAAGCATATGTCCTCCTAATGGAAGTATCACAGCAGAAGTTTTTTCTAGACCAGTGGTTAACTAATCGCTCTCGCTACCCCCAGTTATTGAAGGATCGGAGGAGTGGGAGGGAATCATAAACACACATGCCTTCAATCAAAAAATGCTGTTCGTACTGGGACTCGAACCCGTGAGATCCGACAAGGAAGTCAACAACGTAAACAGCTGCGGCATAGGACCTGGCATTTCTTACAGAACTGATGATGGTATCTTTTCATATGTTATGTTATGGGGCGCTTATGGAGCAAGCTCCAATCTCCCTGTCATCGTTGGTTAGTGATGTTTTTTTTTTTAGATATTGAGGTCCCAATTATTATTTTTAATTTTTTTTGAAGGATTCATATTGGGTTTGTCTTGTAAATATTTTTTTTTTTTTGGGTATAGAGGGATGGGGTGGTGTGGGAAAGGAAAGGTTACATATATACGTGGAGGGGGGGGGGGTGAAGAGTTATTTCTTTAATACTGGATATGAAAATGTAAAAATACCACTATTTCGGTTTTAAAAAAACACAAACATCGTTTTTTTTGTTGATAAACGATAACATGTTTTAATAAAATTGTTTGCAATCAATTAAATATGCTATATTATAAAATTATTTATGAAAATACCGCGTGTATGAACTATTTTATATGAAATATTGAAATACCGATTTTGACTTACTCGTCCTGCATTGCAATCCCAATTAGCCGTATTATTTACCTTTATTCAAAAAATGAATTTAGACACCGGTATTTATATTTGCAATACCGAAAAACCGGTATTGGTATATTCGACCGGTATTGCTATCCCTAATCCTGCCCAACACCGGATCCATAAACAAATCTTTTTCTTTAAAATATGCACCGATATCTTATTTTATTGCTGTGAATTATTCAGATAACTTTAATTAGCCATCTTGCTAATTGATTGCCAATTAAGAGAGGCATTAATTAATACGGTTTCAAATATTTAAAATAACTAACGGGTTAAAATTTAGACCTGTATGTATGCACAACATTTCAAGTTTTATTTATTTTTCGTCGCCCGTCGTAAGTTCTTGTTTTTTTTACGATTTTCGTAGTAAAACGGGGATTATAATGGGTACGAAATATCGAATAGTTATTTAATATTCAACGCGTTGGTGGTCTAATAAAACTGGATCAAAATAAATAGACCTACTGCAATCTGGTCACTGACCTTGGATAGAAGATGGTACCGACTACCGAGGGAAGATTTACATAAATCTGTGCTTAGACGTAGACTTTAGAATATATATTCTTATCACTTTTAGGGTGTTCACTGTCAATACTTGGTAGAAAGGCACTATATTAAAAAACACACAATATTCCTTTGTACTACTTCCACTTTTATTTCTCAGTACTGGTTTCGCTCATGACGAGTATTATCAACTGATAAGAAATAAAATTTAACAGTATTTTTATGCATAATAAAATAATACAATCTTTTATTATAAATTTATAAATATAGAATATATCCAGTGATGTGCTGCTAAAATTTTATCAACCGGCTCGCACCTTGGTAAACACAAAGGATTTCGGGATTGAACACTCAGCATAAAATCGTGTATAAAAAAATGGGATTCGGATTGAGAACATTTTTGGTCGGCGATTTTGAAATCTGGGATTTTTCAAACAATTTCATGTAAATTTCAAAAACCCAGAAATTTGAGGATTTTTTTTAAGCTCTTCCAAGACTTTTGAAGTCCTAAATCACAAGAATTTACAGATATGCCCAAATTACTGGTGCGAGAGCTTTTTTTTTTGCTCTACCCAAATTGTTTCGTTTGGTCCGGTGCGAACCTATATCAGCACGTCACTGAATATATCTAATATAATATTATAGAAGAGGTGCCGAAACATCGCCAGTAAAAAAAAACTATATTACTTTGTTGTTGAATTCTCATGGATACGAATTAGGCAAATTATATGTGCTGATATATAGCACAACTGCAAGCGTTTGTTTGTGATATTTATCGTATAAATCATACAAATATCCGAGAAAGGGTACCAATAAAAAAATACGGTAATAATAAACGCGTTATTGGTATTTTTCGTGTAGCCAATTTCTTTACAAATCATATATGGTTTGCTATTCTTTCGCTATTTTATACATGCTTGATTATGCAAGCATATTAGTTATAGTATTTTGCTTTTTTTAATGGCACGTATTATCATCGCATTTTCAATAAGATTTAATTTTAAAAGAGATTTTACGGTAATAATAATTTTGACAGGCATTCGAATACGAACAAAAAATCAATTTGAAATGGAGAGAATATTTTATTGGCAGTTACTCGATTTGGGTAGTTAAGCATTTGTTGTCAACGGAGTATTCGATGTATTATTGTTAGTTAAGTTATTAATAATTGTTTAAAACAAATGTATGTATTTATTAAACTATATGGTGTGTTTAACACTTGAGTACCGAATCGTCGAAAATAGGATCAAGGAGCGACGGGGTACAAAGTGACCCCAGACAAATTTGCATTGCATTGTAGATTACAAAAAATATCAGTTAGATATTATTGGTATTTATCAAACGGTTGAAATAAGAAGAATTTTGCATTGCAAATGCACCCCATTGGAACCCAAATGCTAACATAATATATATAAGGAAGGACGGTGTAATTATATGTTTGTCTCTTTTTTTAAATCAGCACGAATCGATAAATTAAAAATCAACAATTGCGGGTAATTGTTGAGCCCCTGAGAGGTGAAGTGAGTCAAGTGGTATTTTAGGAAAAAATATATGTTAGATACTTTATAATATTCAACACGTCTTAAAGGCTTGAAGTATCATAAAAGTGAAATAAGTTCAGTAAATACACATTGCAATAGTGCTGCTACCTCCTTAAATCAAAAATATGCATCCTTACAAAACACCAAGTAAAGACGTAATTTTACTAATAAAAAGTGTTACCATTTTATTAGTTAGCTCACTTACCTCTTGAGGTTACAATTATTATCTAGCAATGGACGTTAAATTATACTTTTATTATCTGAGCATGAAGGTGTAATACTGTTAACCCTTGCATAAAGCGATATATTCAATCTTAATATTTGGTTTTGTGTTGTTAAAAAATTAACTGACAACCAGCAGGGTTGGGTCACAAAGACTTAGTACAGTGGAACCCCCAATTACACTACCCCGAATTACGCGCTGGTTTGAAATATTCGTCGTAAATCCTCCAATGGCACTGTCGCATTCCACTGTCATTGATACGAGACGGTCGTCTGTACGGCGCATAGTCAAATGTTGGCTAGCGTCTGTGTATTCAACTCGTGCCAGGCTCTACACGTATAGCCGGCGACTGTCTATGTGTTGGATTTTGGCGCGCTTTGTATTTTATCACTTAGTAACTAAATTTTTCGTCCATATTTTTTTTGCAAAACTAAGAGAAATCTTAGTTTTGCATTTTTTGCGGAAAAAACCGAATCCCTAATTTTGTATGAGATTCACTCCACCAATTACACTACCCCGAATTACACTGTCCCGACTTAAGTGTAAATGGGGGTTTTACTGTATTCTGTATTATTATAGAAAATTCGGCATTCTTGTCTAGTGACAAATCAATGATCAGAAATGAAGGCGTTCCAGTACTGGCAATACAAATGTTTATTTATTGTTCTATCTCTAAAATGTGCATCCATGCGTATTCTTTTAAATCTTATCAGGTATTTGGGTTTCAGATTTTTGTTTGTACCTTTCAATAATAACTAAAAGCCCCCAGGAAACATTTATTTTAATTTTATAATAAGCAATTACTCTGAAAATGAATCGAGGACCATCTATACAAGTATTTGTGTGTATAATACCACATTATTTATGATTTGGTCTTTGCCACTAAATTCTTGAAACGTCAGCTTGATAATGTATTAGAATGACACTAGTCTTTGATTATTTGGCGCGAAGGCGTGTATCGGCCATAAGCAAAATAATATAACTGTACCCATTGTCAGACAGACAAATGTACCAGGTGTACCAAAGTGTATAATAAAACATTATAATAATATAATGTTGGCAGCGGTCAAAAACCTTTTACAATCCCACGCAAGTCGGGGAATATAATATCTTCTATTTTGCATTTGTGCTTAGCTGATTTCCAAATACAGAAATTCATTCATATTTAATAATTGTTGTTTTATTGAAATATAAAAGAGAAATGATTGTAACATGTCTGAATATATTTGATTAAATTCCGCCATAAATTATCATAATGAATTTACGTATTTTTTAGCCTCTGTGGAAAGGCGTTGTAAATTTTAACATAATGTAAGATAACATCTGGCTGATTTCTTGTTATACAGGAGCGGCAAATGGCAATAGTCGTTTGATTAAGAAATTTTTAAAAAATAACAATGCAATGAAGGTTAGAAGATGAACTCAGTGTGAAGAGAACTTTAAGCTTTTGAATATTGTTTGGTATTCCTGTGACCATCGTTCTACGCTTATACACATTTTTTTAGATGCTAGCTTTTTTTTATTTAGTGCTGAAATTAAACACTGGAGGTTGATTAGAGGTCCTTAAATTAAACTTATCCCGCTGATATTCAACCATTTTTTTGAATTTTCACATATTAAAACAAAAAATGAAGTCATTCCCACAAACGCAAGTACGTTAGTGACAAAGTTCATAGCTTCTATGGGCAAAAATCTTACGTAGAACTTAACAATTGACCATTCTGAAAAATACTTTTAAAACACTCGCTTTGGGCTTCACAGTATACTCATAAGAATCGTACGCATTTATGTTTAATAAACGTAATAATAATTGTGATGAAATAATTATGTTTAATTTAAATAAATATCCTGTGAAGGCAGTAATCATCGTGAGAAAATAAAACACTGTAAATTTATTCTTCCGACCTGAAAGCCACTGAGGGTTATGTTCAATGAATGTTTTCGCCTTGAATTAAGGAATCTTGCATGACCTGGAAGCAATCAAAGCAGTTATCAGTTAATAAAAAAATCATGAAGACGTCCATATAGCATCAATTAAAGAGGTGGTAGTTACAGTGCAAGTAATCTGACATAATTCGGAAACAGTCCTCGTCTCGATCATTAATGCAGAGAATAAAATTGAACTACCCCAAAAGTAAATCATAATCCATTAAAATTATACTTATTTGTAATTATTATAAAACTAAACCGATCATTAATACTTGTATTCCATACATATTTAAAATCCTTCTGATACTAATTAAAATGCGCCATTAACACTTCCTATGCGAGTTGATGTATAGTGCGTTCATAAATAATTGCTCAAAATTTGTGTGTTAGAAATTAACATACATCCGAGACTTCAAGGCGTTGAATTAATATATTGATACTTAACTATAATATTTTACAATAGCTTAAGTACGTCCAATAAAACATTATTAAATGCTTGCTTCAGCATTAGCCGTTATGCGATAATAATTAATAGCATTATTATGCTATTTTTTGAAGTCAATATTTCATTGTTTTTTTTCTTCAGCCATTAAATTTAAAATACCCGGCGTGTTGACTGTTTGTGGGCAGTTTTAGAGTGCAAATAATTAGCGGTTAGTTTATTGTAATTGCAAGGTTACTTCGTTTTTTGTAGGGGTAAAGAAATAAAATAATTAGTGGGTACAAGTAACAAGAAAATAAGAAATATATATGTTGTGTTACGGGACAAATCACAACCCAATTTCGTAGCTAGGCAATAGTAAAATTGAAATACTGACAACTGATTGACTGTTGTCAGAAATTCGTTGTTATCGGTGGCGCAACTAGCAATTATATTGTGGCTAATTTTGTGAGCTTAACTACGTTTGCAAATTTGCAAATTTACCCAGATTTTTTTCCGAGCTGTTTAGGTGTGTCTACAATTTTCTTCTGAATACCCTCAATGATCATTTGTTCTATTTTAAAATTCTAGTTGTCAAGTGTTAATTATTTTTTTAGGTTCACACATTATTATAAAAATATCACTGAACCATTTGAATCACTGAATCGTTTTAAAATTATTTTATATGTTTTCATTGAACATTCATAACTATTTAAGTATCAAACAAGATAAATGGAACTATGATAAATTAATAATAAAAAGATTCAATGCTATTAATATATTTATTTTTAGTTATATTTTAGTTAATCTTATTTAACTAATTATACGAATATTCTAAAAAATATATTTGCCACTTTTTTCTCATGATAGATCTTTAAACTGTTTTGAAATCGGAATTTTATCCATTCACAAATAAGCTTTAATTATCTACCGCTGAAACAGTAAGTTTATAACTGTCTGAACTCTAAATTGTTTACTAAATACATTGAAAACCATAAACTAATAATTAATTATAAAGATATAAAAAAGGGTATTAAAATTATAAATACCGATTATCTTGTATTTGCTCAAAATCCACCGAATAACCGGTACTATAACAATAATTATTGTACTACAGTATTGCATTATCTATGTTTTTGTAGGTACCTAATCAACGAATTCAATCATCAATCAACAATACAGAGTGACGTGAAAGTTCACCATTGAGGTCTATCAACAACTTTAGCGGTGAATGGTAGACATTTATAATATGCATTTACACTTAAATACCTTTTGAATTAGTTGACCCAAATAATAGTATGATATATTATATCAAATAGCTTCGCAGTGATAGTCATGTCGTGATTTTTTTTACAAAATTTATTTCTGACCTAAGAATGCTGTCACTTAAATGGAAAGATAAAATTGTCAAATGTATTTATTTTAAAATGACATACATTTTTTATTCAATTATTTATAAAACATTCGCAGCTTTAAACGTTTTCAGAAGTTATACAATAGTCAAAATAACATTATCAAAATACGCTATTTTAAAATACACGTCGCAGTGTGGCTAGGAGGTCGTTACTTTTGTCAATTTGTAAATATCATTCGTTGCAACTAAATACTATATTACGATAGGTTCAATAATGGCTTTAGAGCTGATGGATTTATCACCTGTGTTAAGGATATTCTGAAAGCTCTGATTGAGAGCTCATATCAATATTAAACTTCTAAGAAAACTGTTTGTTACCCAGTCGCTCAACCTTTCATTTTTTCGAAGAGAGTAGGAAAATAAAAATAGAATATAGTTAGTTGATAGCTCCGCTCTCGCTATGCCTTGTTTTTTTAAGATAGGATGGGTAGAAGGGAATTTAAGATACATTTATTACAGACATTCCATTCATACCTTCAAACACAAATTTACAATTCGATTGAAACATCAATTTATAAATTTGTCTGTACTGAAGTTTCAACCAGTGAACACGCTAAGCGAAGCAAACAATGTTGACCACTCGACTATAAACTAAGCCCTCCCTAATTGTTACATTTTAATAAATCGTACCATATGTTTTCCTAAAACAACTTTAATTAAAATATGTATAATTGTGTTCAATATTAAAAATATAATTTATTTTTAATCATAGATAAAATGATCCCTTAGTTAAACAAATAATTCCATTAACTTTATTTGAAATTATTACCACGTTTCTCTTGGCTATTTGTCATTTTCACCTAAAGAACTTACCTCGGCATAATAACGACCAAGGATGGAAACCTTTTTAAGTCAAAAGATTGCATGAATTCTCCATTATCTAATAAGGCAATATTGGCGAATCTTCAAGAAACATAAATATGTAATTAAATATATATTTTTTTAATAAATAAAAGGTTTTCCAACTCTAGGACTGACAATATTGTATAACAAAAGCTATTTTTACAATATAATATTTCCGGACAAGTATAAAAATTCAAATATTGAAATATTACACATTTTTTATTTCTTATTCGATAAAAAATATTTTAAATATGCAATATATGTATTGTAATAGTTACCTTCACCGATTAGTAAATTAAATTTATACGACTTGCCATTTTTCTGCTTCCAATGGTTAAGCTCGCGAATATTTAATTTATGTAAGATCTCGTAAATATTCAACAGTTTCATAAATATGCATTGGAATTCGTCATTTTACGTGTGCATACCGTACATCGTCAGATGTGCATGCCTTTTCTAGAAATCTTTAATTTATTTATTGGTTACAACACATACTCAAACATGAATAAATTATTAGTTAAATAACTATCATTATTGTCAACATCGCAATAATATATATGGGATCTAAAGACGGCATCGTTGAATATTTATCTATTAATCTGTTAAAATTTAAGCATACTATTGTGCAAGAAAATAAGAACGATTCTCGGCAAATATGGGTAACCTATTTTTTAATGTTGCCACATCGTTACCTTCAGATTGATTTGTCGAACGAGGCACATCTCAGCGTTACACATACTATTTTTATGTACTATTTTAGAATTAACTCAAAAAAAAAACCTACAGCTGGATGTTTTTAAAACAATATTGTCATTTATTTGTAAAAAAAAAATAGTGTTACAAGACAATATATTACTTTCAGATTATGTGAGGCGAAAATGAGAATTCCGCCATTCTTAAGTATTTTAAATGTTTCTGGTTATTTTTTGAGGAATCGTGGACATATAAACATTGTTTGTTCTTCAAACTTTTAGAATCAGTCTGCTATCGGGATGTCATTTGGAAGTCCTTAAACAATGTTTAAATTTGAAAATTCAATCTGGGTAGAATTTTTTACAAGATAAACTTATCAGCTACAATTAATTATCTATCACCCTTAATGGAAATTATATCAATGTTGGTAATCCGATTGTTTAGACGTTGCCTGAGCACTCTAATTAAAAGTAAATTTTAGTTTTTATTCCAAATTATTATGTTCGATTCGTGCCGTGTCATGATGAAGCCTAAATTACATCGCAGATAACTTCAATCCAAACAATGGCAACAATATCAAAATGCCACAAGTTGGGTATTATTTTTCAGTCAAAATAAATCTCCGAAAATATTCGATCGAATAACACGTTTTCTACGTTCTCGACTGAATTTTTTTTTATTGAAACATTAAAAAATGGTTTGAAACCGTATTTATTATAATTTGTATCGGATAGGAATTCACTTTTCAGAACTATAATTATTATTGTATACATACAAGTATTTAGTTATTGAAAATTGTTGAGTACATTTGATAGCGTGGCAACATCAAATACAATATGGCTTTCTACTCATTCAATTTCTTTTCTTCAATATGTAATGTCAAACTGGAATAGATTACCGATGAATTTGAGTATTTATTTGGAATTAATGAAATGTGATTGTAAATTCAGGGATATATATTTTATATTAAATTACTTACACCGCCAATATAACGTTAATTTTACTCTAAATATATTGTTTGAATTTGTTTCAATTTTGACGTTTGATAGAATTCGCTCATTCAAAAATGGAATATTAAATTTTGTATCTATTTTTTTAAATACGACAGACAGGCGATCTGTATAGATAGTTATGCAACAAAATAGCTTCAGATTATCGCCGTCTGTCAAAAAGAATAATAATAGACAATTCGACTATTCATTATTGGATTTGTCACGTACCCACACCGTTCGCCCATATCAGCTGCCACTGTTAAATGCATTATTTGCGAATATTATTCAAATTAATTTATTGTAATGCAATACCATAGACACTAAATATCTACTTTATCGGCTTCAATTTGCATATAAATCTCTGGTCCGCAATCTATCTTATATTTTGACAGTCAAAAACCCCTATTTAGTAATCCTTTAATTTTGTTTCTTTGTAATAAGGTTGTTCGATTTATTTAGAATTAAAACATTTTTTTATTGGTTTTGGAGAAAATCCAATAACTATGTTATTTGACGTGTGCAATTAAATATTTTTTACGTTATAATAAAATATAGTATTATTTATTATTTGGCAAGGATCTTATTATGGCAGAGGATACGTCATCGACGTAACTACAAGATCACCATGATTATATCATACTTACCTTATTTAAAAAAAAATGCTTAATAACTTACTAACAATCTGAATTTGCTAAATACCAACTTATGATATATTCCAATCGATATACTTTTATTATTTTTCTCATACACAAATAAATCAAATTTTGGTTATTTATTCCAAAACTTTTTATGTGGTTTGGGCATGTTAATCTTATGGTGATAATAATCATACGATTGATTACAGAAAAATCAAAATTGCAAATTCATTGTGTCTTCTTTTTAAGAAATATATGTAGGTAATGTATTTTCGCTACCTACCAAAGTTTGTGAATTTTTCAAAAATATGTACCGACCCATTTAAAATAATACCCATAACATTTCCCTATCGGTAAGAATGCGAACTAAGATTCGAACAACATGGCGTGCATACCACAGCTGTCAACGTTTTAATTCGCGCGTTGTTTTCAATGGCGGCCGATTTGTCAGTCGATCGGCCCCCGGTTCTTAGGTTCCGCATATTAGTTTAACTATACACCGAATAGGTACCACTTTCATAATGACTGTCCGTAATGATAGCCATATTATAATATGAAATAAAATCATAAGGTGGCAGTAAATTTCTCAACGTGTTTATGTAACAATAATCGCTGTTATGTCGGATTTTGTTCTCGCAATTATTGCACTGCCCGTTTTACATATTAAATTATTAATAACAGGGCTGTATTCAGAAATTAGGAAATGTTTTCACTGTCAACTGGCGTGGTTCCTCTTTAAGGGTATACATACATATATATTACCCAAAGAAGGTCGATTTATTTTTTAAGCCACAAGATGACATTCGTCGTATATAAAATATAAAACACATAGTACTAAAAACTGTAGGTTGCACAAAATCTCGTCAAAAGAGATGAGAGGGAGGTTTGGTCATAAAAAATATAAAGCTTACTGTGCTTGACATCTCATCACTACTATATTCGCTCGCTACGTCCATTTCGTCTCAAGGTATGAGCTAATCTTCTTTGTTGTGTATACCTTAATTCATTACGAAGCCGAGTAAGCTGGTAGATGTAGATGTTAAATGAATAGCTATTTGAAAGGTTATCGAAAATTGTTTTCTTTTTGGAGCCTTTCAAATCCATAATAATATGCTGTTTTGTGTACAGTGTCGTAACTAGAGGTAGAATGCGTATGGTTATAATAAAACAATATTGAACGTTACCATATTTATGACACGTATAGTATTAGTTGAATTAATTTCAATGTATTTCAGAAACAATTTTGTGTCGTTAAAAAATTGCACACTTCGTGGACTTTGTCTTTCGGTATCTTCAGGCATTTAAATGCATTTCGACTTATGGTCGGTAATGTTTAAAAAATGAACGTATTTAAAATGTTATATTGAAGATTCATCAGTCCCAGTTGATATTATATTTTGATTAGTTAATCAGAAACTGAAATACTTAAAGTCTACATATTTTGTGACACTTTTAACGTGCACTATTTTTTGATATTATACATGTACAATTCGACCCTGTAGCGTAAGTGCCGTAAGTAGTCAACTACATAATAACATTATTGTCTCGATACACGCTTTGTAGCCTACCTACCGTTTCCGAATTGAGCCGGCATAGTTCGCAAAGGAATGTCCACTAAAAGACTGAAGCATTTCAAGGAAGATATTTGTCAATATGTACACCTTTTGGTTGACTCTGAATACTAATCGTTTCATCAGAATTCTGTCTATACATTCAGCGCCTTATTCATAATTTTATGACACCCGTTCAAGAAACGAGTCTTTCTGAAATTCAAGGCTCAGTAGCTGTGGTGTACAATATATTTATACTGGTAGAATATTTACTCAATAACTAACCAAATGTATCAATTTAAGACATTACTGGGTGAAGGTGCTATGTTATAATTTATTAAAAAGTCTGCATCATTTATCGATAAAGGTGATATGCACCCATTTTACATATTTTAGAAATAAATGATACGTTTAACCAGTCGCGAATTAAGAAGTTGGGAGACCCGAGGCGCAATTTAATTTGGTGGCTCTCTTTTTCAAATTACTAAAACTTAATTGAAAATATTATATGGGTTTTATAGAATATATTTTATTTTAGGACCCCTCAGATTGGATACCCCAAGCGCGTGCCTCTTGCGCTTATGGGTTAATCCGTCACTGCGTTTAACGTTTTTTAGCGTTTTAAATATCTCTAAATTGTGTGAACCTTAAATAACACTTGACACATCACTGTTAAATTGTCCTTAACAGTCAAAACTATGGTTTTGTGATAACTCCTTCATCCACTCGTGCGTTTTGTTTCAATTATGCCTCGAATTGCAGGAAATTTAAGTGAAGTTTGATGTTTCAATGATTTCCAAGCTTCTCAGTTTTGTTTCCAATGACAGCAGATATTACGTGAATCTGACAAGACAGTTATTAAAAAAAAAATACTTATCTGCAAAAAAATGCGTATGTAATAGCGCGATAATAGGGTTGAAATCTCCAAATTAAACATGAATGTGTTTTAAACGATTTATAGATTTGCATCATAAAAGAAAAAAATCTAATTTTCACGAAAGAACAGCTAAACTAGCACATAAGAACTATTCCTCGGATTTTACCCTCTTCCGAAAAGAGAGTTTTAGATTCAATTCACGTCAAAACAACTTCTGTTGAGATATGAATTCAATTTAACAGCCATAAGATCTGGTCATATGGACCACAATATATGAGTACTTATTATATTATTAGTAATTAATAATGAATGAGGCTGTAAAATTTCCCGTTTTAAATTTTCTAGTACAATCGATAATGATGTTGAAGCAATACACATATCCAACATCGACTTATTTATAACCAATATTACTGACTAAATGTTTTTTTACTAGAACAATGACGAAATCTTGCTTCTGTTTAGTAAGAAACAGTAAGTAAATTATTGCTTTTACAGTTCTCGTAATTCGATTCTCTCGTTTTTCCAGTCATCACAGTATTATTTAAATAATTGCTTTTTTTATTGTAATGTATTGTAATGATGTGGAAAATAGACGAAATAACTGTCAGTGACTAAACACCGTTCGAGGAAGAGTGACAACGCGAATTACCTGTAAATTAAACATGTTCAGTAGCTAAACAGCAACTGTTTCGTAAACAGCAAACACATACCTGCCGCATTATTACGTTGGTATTTAATAAACATTTCTTTCGACTGCTTTACTAATCGTCGACAATAGAAACTGATATTCAATTCATAGTATCTTATTTCAGTGATAAAACTGTCCTTTTTATTGTAATATATGCTCGTGTTCAATTACAAATAAAGTGTATAACAAATAATTGCATCTTTTATTGACTTCTCCTTTTGCAAATCGTTGAAAATACAACTTTTGAATGGATCAATTTGTAATATGATATGTTTCTATGTCAATCGTATACTAACTATTAAATTGATTTTAAATTCGGAGAGTGACATAGACAATTACACGAAAATACATAATTTTATACGTAGAAAGAATAATGTTAGGTGACTTTAGGCCGGCTATTAAATTGTATTATTAATATTATTAATGTGACCATAATATTTATTATTTTGTTTAACAATAAATACATATGAATCTAGTCATACGATTCCAATATTATTAATGAGACCATGATATATATTATTTTGTTTAACAATAAATACTTATGAATTAGTCATACGATTCCAATTTTTTAAATGATTTTTTATCTCATTTTGTATTATTTTTGCATTTGAATACATTGGTGTTTTTAAGACGATATTTATTTCAGTAAATCATTATCTTGAAATAACCTCTCATTTTTTATATACATTATTCAATCGTCTAATATTATTATAATATATTTTTTGTTATTATAAATTGTATTTTATTAACTGTAATATTAAAAAATAACCCGTTCTTTGATACTAATAATTCCACATTTATTTATTAGGATCAAAACCGGTTTCAATCATCACGATAATTTTCAACTGATAAAAATATATACATATTACAATCAGTTATAAAGTGGGGCGGTGACGCGTGGGGTCGGTGCTCTCACACGTTTTCTAGGCATTTTGGAATTTTTGCGATGAATGTTTGTTTTTACGAAACTATAGTAAAATGATTTTTGTAATAATGCATCTGAAGAACGTTTTGTTGGAAACTTGTTGGTATGAAAAATGGATCACTGCGGCTAGAGGACATTGAAATATTATAATTAATTAGTGCTCCCAGACTTTTTTTAGTTAACACTACACTACTGATTACAATAGTTCTGTATTACATACACATTACTATCAGTTGAAAATGCTACAAAAAATGTTGAATTAGTACATAATAAGTGCAGTGTTTTTATTTTATAATATAATTCCTCACCACTAGGGCTTCCAATTAACCGGACTTAAACACTAACCGGTTATCGGTTTTTTTCTGACAAATAAACCGGGTAACCGGTTTAAACCGAAATATCGTGTATTTTGATTAGGTAGGTATGCAAAAAAAACGTAATTTTTTTTCAATATTTGGCATAACAGCTAATACTCAAACAAAAAACACGACATTTATCTATATATATATATGTACATGTTTGTTGTATTTTGTGAATTGTTTCCTATATAACGCAGTAAATTCATTATAAAACATTTTTCTTTTTGTGAAAAACAATGAAAAATAAGAAAAGAGTATTTTGATAGAACTCGGTTAACCGAGTGAAATAAACCGGTTTTAGGGTTTTTTCAAAACACGCGATAAACCGGTTAACCGGTTTCGGTTTAAACCGGTTTGGAAGCCCTACTCACCACCAATTATTGACATTGAACAAATTAAAAGTGATTGATCGTCATTTTGTAATAATGTAAATTATATAAAAAGCGTACAAATTCACGCGCTATTTTAAAACAGCAAATCTACAATCACAGATTTCTCTTAGATTTTCGATAAAAAGAGAAATGGAATATTCACTGATTTGTAAATAGTAATTGTATATTATTTTGAAGATGGCGCTATTTAAATATCAATACTATCGATATTAACTCGACTACATCGTTTATTCGTTTCCTATAATAGTACGGTGAGAGCTGACTTGGGTATTATTATGTTATTAAATTTATTTTTTTACATTTTTAAAATGCGATAACCCATCGTTTGTTATTAAGTTTTCGTTTTCATGTATAATATATTACAATACAAAATAGGGACGTAAAATTAACATAGATCATGGGTTACTGCAAAGATTGTACAATTTTGTAAAAATCAGTTCACCATCCCAGTGCTTTCCTCTAAAGCTTTGCGACACGTGCGTGCGAGGTTGGCGCGCCACAACAAATCTTACCAGATGACAGCGCAGCATCATTAGCATTAGATAACCATGGAGCGCACCAATAGAGTTACAACCAGCTGTATACTCAGCCACTCCAGAATATAAATATAATTGCACGACGATTATTTTCAGTCGTCCATGTGGAATTACTAATATTTTTTTCAATAGTTTTAAAATTTACCATATCGTTAAATAGGTTTAATACCGTTACGTGGTGCACAAAATTTTTAATTTCCTTTAAACGTTGCACAGCCAATGTAGTTTGCGCACATAACCTTCGGAAATTTAGAGGGAACATTGGTTCACACCAATCCTCAAACTTATGTTCTTAAGAACTTATACTAAAAAATCTATAATATTTTTTTTTGTTAAATAATCACCTTCTTATGAAATATTCGATTCTGCTGGATGTGTTCTTCATAAAATAAACTGACATTGCTTGGCAAATAAAACTACAGTCGAACTTGGTTATTACAAGGAAGATGGGACCGACTGAATTTGCTCTTTATATTAGAAAATAGGTATTTTTAAACGCTTACAAACTTACCCATCACATGAAGACATGAAGTATCTGGAGCGGTCACATAACAAAAGTGTCGCAATTCAAACAAAAATACACAATAAGAATTTATTTATAACACATATTACACTTTTCTGTCAATCGACTTTTCTTATAAAATTTAAAATTGATGCTTTTTTTATTGTTTTCGCTGTCATTGTTCTTAAATTTACCCTTAAAGCACTCAATCTATTAAAAGACTCTTGGGTGATCTCGGTGATCTGTGCAAAAAATAATATAATATTCAATGAGCTCTGGAGATCGTGAAAATTTTTGATGATATTTTTGCTTGGTATACCCGAGATGTAGCTCGTCATAAAAGTGAACACATGTATGGAGAAAACTATAAACTAAAATGTCAACGAATTTTTCCTTATAACATCCGAGATCTCGCTATTAACGTGATCGTAATAACCGAGTTCGACTGTATTATAATTACTTAAAACAAACACTGAAATCTTAATGTGTAGAGATACGAAACATTAAATTCTGCGGATACTTTCAACGTTCCGAACATATTCACACATAAATGATGCTCCAATATTTTCATGATAAAATATATAAATGTTATCTACGCATGCATCTCGACAGAGCTGCTTTACGGTTACGAGTTGTGGCACTATATGATAGTACAGAGTGCTTTAAAACAGATGCATGCGGCGGATACTATGGATATGGTGATTTGACTTTGTCAGAAACATGAAGACAAGAAAGCGGTAGTAACTAACTCCTTATTACGCCCAAAATAAATTGCCGTGGAAGGCCACTGATTATCATCCATATGATGTACTCGGAAGAGCTGCAGGACGCTGGGGTGACCTGGAAAGAAGTGACTGGCGAGGGGTAGAGAATATTGGAGAATCAAAGTGGTGGCCATATGCCTCTAATGTGGATAATAAAACTTATATCTTATTAATGATTCCATCTTTTTTTACTATATTTATAAATTAATTAATGAACGCAATACAACTTAGACCCGTCTCGTTTAAATTAATTTCACTTACACGCATATATATATATCGACTGTGGAAAGGAAAAAGGACGTAACCCACACATAGCAAATTTTACAAAAACAAACAAAAATGGCACAAAAAAACGTGTTTTGATGATTTTGGGCCATATGCAAATTATGAAATATACATAACCTTGAAGTGCACGGAGACTTCTAAACTGGTGTTTAATTGACATAATCTAATATTAATTAATGAAATTGTCGAGGAAAAACCTTTATTTCAGTCTTATTTCTTGGTTTTAATATTTTACAAGGTCATCTTTTTCAAACATAAAAGATAAATTTAGATACCAATTCGTCATTTTTAGCTTGCATCTTTTTTATAGTGATTATCGAAAAAAACCTATTTAGAAAAAACTGTGGGTTACGTCCTTTTTCCTTTCCACAGTCGATATATATTTGTTAAATGTTTCAAATATTTTATTGAATAGCCTTAATAAAATCAACTTCCTGCGGTTTTTATATGGCAATAAACAGCGGGTGTTTCCGGCAAACTATTACTTTACAGATATGCCTAAAAGGAGATATTATTATTTGAATAATATTACACGATACTAGGTCGCTCATTCATTGCCGATAACATAAAATTTCTTAATACCGTAATAGGAACGCAACTTTTATCGCACTTTCTCTAGATATTACAAAATAGTAATTATCATGGAATATAATGTGGCACATTTTTTTTCGCCGTTAAATGAAATCACAGTCAAATACAAAGACCGGTTTTCCCAGAATCCCAAAACAACTGGTGAATTGCAAATTTTGAATCTAATATTGTCGGGTTCTAGACGCAGCGTTCATCGTTGTTGTCTTCCGTGACGGATCTCATTTTTTCAATCTTATGTATCGATTTCTGTTTGAAGACATGGGTGTTTTTGATGCTCAAGAAAGTCCCCCCCTACCTGTCCAATCCTTATATAACAGGGCGTAGCGAGAGCGATTAGTTAACCACTAGTCCTGTCTTAGCCGTATCTTTTCTATCCTTACTACTATCTCACTGGCGGATCTAGGAGGGGCATGGAGGCCCGATTACTTTACGTTATGATATCGATGAATAAATAACAATATGACGGGAAAAATATGTGTAGTATATTAATTTAAAAAATAATGAGTCATTTAGGTCTATGTAACATGTTTTATATAATGGTATTCCAGCAGATAAACCATTAAGCGACGGTGGTCAATCAAGTTTAGTATTTTTTTTTAAATATATATAATAATATGTTTACACTATTTTCACTTTTGCTTCGGTTCAAGCAAATAGGCAAGTAGGTATATATTATTCCTAAAAAAGATAACCTCGTACATTATTAAGTTACAAAATGTAGATCAAATCGAAGAAATTGGTGTCCATTGTTGGCCTCTATATTTTAAACATTTTAAAATTCAGTGATATGCAACGCGGGACTAGCGAAACGGATAATCGGGATAATAAAAAAAAAAATTACTTCGTAGCTGTAAAATATGATTCTTTTGCACCATGAGTAGGATAGATTTTAACCCATAGATTCAAACCCGAAATTTTGAAAACACGACATCTTATTTAATATTTATAAGGTAAACATAGCGAAGTATTTAGCTTAGTAATCGTCAAACAGTATTTAAGATTATAATATAATTGTTCCAACAAGCATAAAAGAAATCTGATTTTTTTACCAAATTACTGCCAATTCTATGAATTGTTAATATTATTACATTTGAAGCCGTAAATATTTAATTTATTAATATTGAATAAAACGTCATATTCCAACGGAATACAAAGTAAACACCGATATAATAAAAAGGTTGGTTGAATCTGACCAAAGCAGTCATCCATGGCTCACTCACGTCCATGTGAAATCGCTGACAGTCACGTATCGTAACACATTTTCGTGCGTACTATTATTGCGACCATTATCACAATCATAAATGGCTGGTGTGTGGTTCTACATATATTGGCAGTCGTGTTAAATAAACTCATACTTTAATAATATAAAAAAGGTCCAAGTATGACTAACTACGGTTGTTTCAGTGAAAAAAAGTAAAATAAGGCATGTGAGGAAAAGAGACTTCAACTTTGTCAAGTCAAGTTTGATGATTTTCGACTTTTTTCAACTAAGTCATTATGCTCGGAGGTATATTTTACTGGAATAAAGACTAATTCAGGGGTGGGGAACCTTTTCTTGTTTAAAGGCCACGTTTTTTTTCTGATTCAACATAAGGCCGCAGTAAACATTGACTAAGGAATTTTTGGCCGGAAACAATTTCTATAGCCCGAAAATTAACGGATTTCCCAAAATTACCAGCGTGGGACCTTTTTTTCAGGAATTTACGAATTTACATAAATTTGCAGAATTGGCCGATCAAGTCAAAAGGCCGCAGGTTCCCCACGACTGGAGTCGTGTCATCGTAATTCATACAAAATTTCACTGAATCAAAATGAGCAAATTAATCAAAACGTTTGTGAAAATCTGCTACATGAAAATTAAAATATTTTTCCCACACAAAACTATAACTACGTGTCTCAAATACACTTAATTAAAAATAATATTATTTAAAAAAAAAAATGTAAACTATAGTTGCCAAGCTATGAGTTTGTATCTTGTATCAGAAAACTCCGATTTCAATTCGGCAATAGCAAGGCTGCGATGTCGGAGTCGGAGTCGTGGAGTCAGACTGTTTTTACCTGAGTCGTAGTCGGAAAAAAACGGACGACTCCGACTCCTTTTTTATATATTTTTTGTATTTGAATCACTTTTAATGTGTTTACTGTCAATACATGGTGGAAAGACGTTATATTAAAAAAAAAACACATTTGTTCTAATTTCACTTTTGTTTTAAATTATCAGGGCCGGTTTCGCTCATGACGGGTATTATCAACTGATATTTTTTTAATATTTTAATCGCAAATCAAAAGCGGTGCTACTGTATGCTACTAAGCCTAAAAAAATACTTGAGGTTAATAAAATACCCTTAAAAAACGATTTAAATTTTGTTTTTAATAAATAAATGGCATTTTGTTAGATTACAAAAAATCAGGGATGAATTTCTTAATTCTTTATTGAGATAATGAGATATAAAACTGATATAAGGAATTTACACCCCACCCCGTTCGATCATGAAGTACCTACATAAAGGATATAAATATATTCGAAAATTTACCAAATCATCGTATTGATTGATGAAATAATGACTGTGTGTATTAGAAGGATGGCAAATGATTGAAAAAATTGAAGATCATTTCAAGGGAGGAAAAAATATTTTTCACTATATTTTAAGCCGAATTCGGAGTCGTGTTTTAATTTAAAGCCAAACCCGAAGACTTTTTTAATGACTCCACAACCCTGGTCAGTGAAAAAAATATCATAAAGTACTTTGAAAATAAATTCAAAAATGTCAAAACTATAAGTATCAAAAAATATAAAACAAATTATGGCTTCTGAGACCACCCTAAACATAAGACCAATGTCAGCGACGACCCTATTTGCAACAAGCCCATCCCCAGCCGTACTTCCTTCCCTATGTTGTTTAATTGATAAATGTTCTTTGAATGGCATTTTATCCTAATCCGTATCACATCAATTCATAAATCTTTCTTTTTAATTTCAGGAACTATATGCACCACTTTCAACAAAAGGTGAATTCTTCCCGATAAGCCCTGAAGGAGGAGGATTGGATTCGAATTCAGGTGGATCGAGTGTGGACGATGGCCTGCAACGACTGACAGGTCTCCTGAAGAGACCGCTGCCTCTGAGGGTTAGATTGGTGGCTGGTCCGGCACCCCCTCCAGCACTTCAGCCAGCATTGACAGCAGGTAATAGATGTATTTAAATGTTATTTAATTATCGAAGAAAATATTTTACTGTAAGTTGCATACTTTTTGTACGACGTTATAATCTTTTGTTTGCAATTTAATATTTAAAAAATCAGACTAATTTAAATATAATCAAGTGGACTGCAATATTCATGAAATATAATTTGCAATTTCTAGTGCAAAATGATAATATGTAATGCTTTATTTGTTTTTTAAAAAAATATGATAACTTTGTTATTCCTTTGATATGAATGAATTTCCGCTGGATCCATTTAAAAAAAACTTTATTTTTTCTACACTAACTATGAAATTACTACGTAATTGTCACAATTAAAATGTGAAATCTCGTCAATATATACTAGCAGTTTTAGTTGAAGCTCACATTCACATTTATTTTGACTAGTCAATATATGAACTGAATAGAATGTGTATAAACTCACTGATGAGGGCTAGACAGAGTAGAAATGGTTAGCCATTCAATGAAACCTCGTGTCAGAAAATTATTAATGTAAATTTGAAGAAAATAAAATATTGTTTCTATTTTCAAAGATTTAGACAAAAAAAAATTTTTTTTTAGCAGAATATTAGTCTTTAACAATTTACAGATATATCATAAAAAATAAATGCTAATGATTGAAAATAATTTTTCAGGAACTCTCCTCCTACGTGCTGTGACAACCGAAGCTGTAATCGTCACATGTACCCTTCCAGAAGCGACAAGGATTCCTAACCTCACATTACTCAGCCTGAACACTGACAGAAAACTTCAGAGATACCACGTCGGATTTGAGACAGATAAAAGAATGTTCCCGTTGTCGTCAAAGATTCACAAGTCTCTAACCTACTGTCAAATGAACGTTGACACTTGGATTAGACAAATTACCTTTGCTTTACCTGATAACCCGTCTGAAATGAATCATGGCAAACAAAGGATAATTGTACACCCCGAAATTGTCCCCAGTGACAGAGAAGTCAGCGGTAACGTTGTAGATAAAAGAACTAGAAATGAAATTGCCCACGGAGGTATCAAATTTGAGAAAGAACGTCGATTTACTTTCCAAGGATTTAAAGCTGATGCTTCAAGATTGTTTGGGAAGAGTGATAAGATCCTCAAGGATATTCCTGATGAAAATGAAGGCTCTATTATATTTTTAAGTAAGAACGAATTAGAAAACATGAATTATGACCTTTACAGCGACGAAGAAGGAAAGAAAGTTAGTAAAAGCAAAGAAGATGATGAAAAAGAGAAGCATCAGCAGATCGTTGACGATCGAATGAAAGTTTTCAGGGAGAACAGCAGCGGAGGTCATCCTAAGTTATCTAAATGGTTTAAGCATTTGAAAATATTACGAAGCACTGAACGTTTAGCAGAAGACAAGCTTGAAGAAAGTATTAAGAAGCTAGAAAAGTATAAAGAATTCAGAGATCCTTTTGATCCGTTGAGTGATAAGCACAGTTCTATCGAGCGATATCAGGATATGTCTAAGTTGATCGAGGACAGATTCGGCGCTTCTAGATTCGGACTCAGAAATGATGATCAATCGTCTGATAAATGGCAATCATACCGAAGTCTTACTACTTCGTCAGATTTAGGTATCGGCTCCACGGGAGTGAGAAGTGAACCCAAAAGGGTTTTAACAAAATCAGTTTCCGTTCAAACTGGTATTTTAGATTCACCCTTCACAGATGATAGAATGTCAGATTTGGGGCAAAAGAAAAACCTGAGCGTAGAGCAGATCAATTATTATTCTGAGAATGATTCCAGTTTGAAGAAGAAGCAAACGTATTCAGGAAACTGTGCCAAGAGGCTTGAAAATGACAACGGCAAACCAAAGATATCCAGATTTGAAAGACGTCAAAGAATTCGTCCTGATTTAATACCCGAAAAAAGTGATATTGCATCATCAGATTCGTTTGATCAAATTCAAAGTTGTGAAGATTTAAATGCATTCGGAACCGGTTCAAGCCGCAGTGAACAAAACGAACAAATAACATATAAACAACATTCCTTCATAACAGAAAAGCTATGCTCCGAGTTTCACGTCAAAACCAAACGTGTTCTTAGCAAATCGACATCCAATTTATTGCATGGCAAAGATAAAAAAGATCCAAATCAAACTGTATCTGATGTACAACACGGTGTTAAATCATCCAGTAATTTAACCACAACTCCTGAAAAAAGTGTCGGAGACTTAGTGATAGAAAGTGACGCATCAGATATAGGCTCCGATAAACTTGAACATGGCAAATTAAAGAGATCAATATCGTCAATACAAAATAGAAAGCTTCCAGTGATCGAAGATCTACCGTACGGACAAGTCGCCGATGCAATAAGTCGCGGCAATCATGAAAGACGTGACTCGGAACAATCTGATAACATTTACGCTGAAATATGCAATCCTCAACTGAACAGAGTCAAGTACCCCCCTCAGATTGATAGCGGGTTCGATCGTGATATTTTATTACACGAAAATACAAAGATTGAAGTGAAGTCACCGTTGCAAAAAAAGAATGACGTTCAATTCCGACACATCGAAGTTGTTGTTATAGAAAGAAATATAAATGATAACAACTCGATCGATTCGGACTTTGTCGATTCAGACTCTGATGAAAAGATATCGGAGAATGTTTCACAAAAATACTCATCTTTAAGCGGCTCCGGTGGATTTTCGGCTGGCAATTCTTTAGAAAAAGACAATACTAGAATTAGTGGAACTGATATCTTTAATCGTTCAGATAAATTACACGCAATTCGGTTAGAAGTGACTCATAATAATTCTTATGATGTTGAAATGTCAAAGACAGACATCGATTCAGATTTGATCAAAATGCCGAGCATGCAAGCTATTAAAAATGGATCCTATGTTAAGTTTAGTCAGGGTGTTAATGTAACAGATGAAATTTCAGCTGTGAATGCCTCTGATGGGATCTATAATACTTTAAAATAAAACAATCCAGTGATAAAACATTTTCTATACAGTGAAATTTAAAATGCATCAGTTTCTATGTTGATGATAACTATCCATGGCGTGTGAATAAACTCCAGTGCATCTCTAATATATGTTTTGTAAAATGTGGTTTATTTGAAGATCTTTTGTTGAGCAAAGGATTGAAGTTTCTCAAATTTGATTGTGCGATAATATATAAGTATGTTTGTCAAATTATTGTTTTACAATTAAACGATCAATTTATATCTCAGTACTAATATAGTAATAGGCTAAGTAAAATTGTGCAATTGTGTCCCGTTGAATAATAGTTTTTATAACTGTTCTTGAAATTGATTTTTAAAAACCACAAAACGGCCATATTGGTCTTCATCAATGTTGAAAAATTTAACATTTATATATCAACACAGTTTTCACAACAAAATCGAAACTAGATTGTTAATAAATAGTAATTAAAAAAACTCATTTATTAAAATTTCAATCAATTCAATTTGACTGAACCTTAAAGATGTGATTGGGCATGGAAAATTTTGATTTTAAGAGTTCATTTAAGGTATTTTTTCAAGTTCCTTTGGAGTTAACATGACACTTAATTAATACACTTTTTCCTGATATCATTATAATAATAGATTTTTCAAAAGAATGTGTCAATATAATCAAAACATTTATAATGTTAAAGTAAATCAACCTTTGTGTGAAATCTTCTTATTATTAGTTTGTACATACCATAAAAAATACTTATATTTAAACATTGCGTGCTTAAAAGGTTGTGTTATACCTGAATCTAAATATTATAATATACATATCTTTAAAAAGCCAGTTGATATATTATTATTGTTTAAATAAATGCTTTAGCTTAAAACATAATTATTATAATAATGTCTTGATTGTATTAAGTGAATGGTCATCTTAAAAAGAATGTAAGAAACCAAATAATCAACTGTTTATTCAGTTATATTAGTAGAATTATTATTCTTATCTTATTGCCGATATTATAAAACTAGACTTGATAAGACCATTTCACATGTCATAATTATAATACAATATCAAATCAACTTGTCAGTTTCTAAGCAATTGTAACGGCTATTTCAGGTATTCGCCTAATCTCTATCTCAGTTTCAGAAAGCAAATGGCATCACTTTCAGTTGGCTTAATCAGCATCTGTCTCAGTATAATAGTGTTGTAACTAAACCTTGATATTATTTTAGGGGTTGTACATGAAGTATTTTTTTCATTAATCCCTTCACCCACATTATTACATTTTGTCAATTTTCATTTAAATATTCTTTTACAAACTCATTAAACTGACACAAGAAATGGTATCCACAAACTATCAGAAAAAATATTACTTCTTTACTTCATTGTTATATTGTTTTAACACAATGCTAGTTTATTGATGAACTGTTATTTTCCCTATATATTGAACAATTTTACGATGAGAAACAAAAATTATCTTAGAAATAATTAAAAACAAATGATATCCTTGTTTCTCATCATAAGTATTGATAAAATCTTTAGTGTCTTAATTATTTTCATTATATATCTACATCTCAGTATTGTTTTAATTTGTATGCAAATTGATACCTTTTAGTCATTCTACCCAATCAAATTAACTGAATTATCGCTCTCTATTTTACCTACTAATAAGACATAGCAATTTCATTTATTCCAATAAAAGTACAATATAGGAACAATTCAAATGTGAAATGTATTTCCACTACACCATGAGTTGAAATTACTAATTTAAATAACTATCAACCAAATATTTGATTGCTCTTTAAAATTTATTTTATTTTCTAATTAATAATCTTTTTTATTTTCTTAAGTCTGAAGTTTTTTTAAATATATTTCAGTGATGTTGGACTTTTTTATTTCTTTGAAGCTCTTATTTATGGCATTCGAGTGTTTATTTTTTATTTCTACTCGTAAAAATAACAAAAATGTAAAATTGTTGCTCATTGACTGTTCATAATTCTTACTGTTTGACACTCTGAAAATAATTGATTATAAAAAAATAGCTGTACAATAAAATATAATAATGATGACCTATTATTATTCTCATATAAGAATTAAAGCTAGCTAGATGTGAACTTTTCACTACAAAATGGTGCTAAAAATATATCATTAAATTTGTTTGTGTATTGTAAAAGCATTTTTGATGATATTTGTGTAGCTTAAAGCAAATTATAATATATTATTTACAACAATTGGTAAAACTTTATGAAAGCTTTAAGGAAAATATTGTTGCTGAATAATTATGTTTCAAAGTTTTTTTGACATAAACAAGATTTTAAATATAGAATAACAATTTAAATTTCTCAATGGCCATTTTTACTCCTCTTTCGAAATTAGTTGTTGAATACTTTATCCTTAAATATGCTCCTCCCATAATCTAGTTTTTTAAAAAAAAAATACAGTTATGTTTTGGGAAAAGTTAATGAATTGTTTGCAGTGAACTGTCAATAATATCTTGCACTGCTGAAATATTATCAATATAAAAGTTATGAAATAATAAAGAATATTTTCAATTCTAGTATTTATCAATGGACGTGATATTTTTGTTTTAGATTTTTTGTTTAGTGATTATTCCAGATTTTAATTAATGGAAATATCTTCTTCATATTATATTTAATCGATATTCTGTAAAAAAATGTATTATATAATAGAGATACTTATTTTATGAAATGTTTATTATATCATCTATAGCTTTTTATGTAATAAAGATGACGCAGTATTATTTAAACATGTTTTTACTAAATTATTGAATTCTCAATCTCACCACTCTTTCTGGTGGTTTATGTTGTGTGAGGAACTTAGTACTTTGTCTCTCTAAGGAATATCATATCACACGATCCTTTAATCTTGCATCAAATTATTTATGGTGATAGAACTTAACTGGATGGCTGCCACAGACGAGATATCTCGTTAAATTGTTTGTGCTCAACACGCCAGAGACGAGTTACCTCGTCAATAACTAATTAAATTATTAATTGCAAATTATAGCCGGCGTGCTAGATACAAACATATTTTTTTCTACAGCAGCCAGAAGGTTAAAGGCAATATAACATATAGCAAAGCATCATAGATAAAACTTGCCCATATGTTACAGCAAACTAGAATAATTATATTTTCGATGAGTTCAAGGATATCCATTTTATATTAAAATAAATATATTTTTTACTTCCGTCACTTACCTCACGATGTAATTTACATATATGCAGTGCTTTTTTTTCCATGTAACTCGGTGGAACGGCGTTCCGGCTCTTTTTTTCATGGATTTTTTTAATGTTTCAGATTAATATTCACAAATTTTTTTTGCTGTTAAAACTTTTGATTTTTTTCTGGGAACCATTGGCTGCTCTTTTCTTTCTTAGGTCCATTTAATGTAATGTACCGGGTATTGCAACACACGTAAATATATGTCATATTACAAAACAATACCTGGTTCATAGAGATTCTCTGTGATCAGAACCAGGTGTCGAATACTTGATTGAGTGGGCTTATTTGTATCACGCTAATACCATCCGCAACAGTTTTTTCACTTTTGTTCATCAAACTTATCAGAGTACCTTTGACACTTTCTCTTTTAAAATATGTTGATCGGTGATCACTCAGAAGAAAAAAAACCCTCCGTGACAGATCTCAAAGATTTATGTCCCAGTACAAACAGCATTTTCTTCAATCGATTTATGTTCAAAGGCATGGGTGTTAGTGATATCTAAAAAACATTCCCACCCTTACAATCCTAAAATTGATAGGGAAAGGCGAAAGTAATTACTTAACCACTAGTCCTGTCCTAGCCCTATCCTATTCTTATTCTCTCAAAAAGGAATTGATTAAACGCAGTAAGTTATATATGGTCAATGCCTATCCTGTTATTATAATGAAATTGTCTGATTACTTTCAGTTTTCAAGATAGTGAGAAAAAGAAAAATAAATATTGTTTTAAATATTTGCTTTGAAGCTTTCCTAAACAGATGATGTAGCTGCAATGTGTACTTAGAAGCAAGGAATGATCCCTATCCTGTTGATAACGGACATGTGATTAAAAACGGAATTTTCCGTGACCCGCAGTTAGTGTTAAGAAGCTCAAAAGGCCCTATGTGCATTACTGCATTGAAAAAATGGCATTTGGTTTTAACTGTGTGTGGCTGTGTCCTAGACAGCTCGCATTGAGTTTAATGAGACTCGTTATTCCTCAGCGAACAGTGAGCCTTTTCTTTGCGTTACCGTTTTTAGAAAACAACCCTCTCTCACTAGGTTGTGACCCTGAAATCCACAAAATTTATACCCAATGAAAATGAGCATTGACTTGGTACACATTTTGTGAAATATTCAATTTGAATAAAGATGAATCTTTATCTTCCTTGATCTAACATATTTATCTTTGTAAGTGAGGTAAGGCTGTTAATAGTCAGAACAAAAGGTGCGGCAATAAACCATTTATTTTTCAGCGTACATAATTAAACAGATGCACACAATTTCAATCAATAATGAAACAATATCAGTCACATCAAATCGATAAACAAATTAAAAAAAAAACATGTTTCATAAAATTGAAAATTTATTTCTTCATACATTAGACATTAAATATACATATACAATGAACCCAAAAGCAAAATTATTATAATTTGAAACGGGGTTCAAAATTTAAATATGGAATAATAATTTACAAAGTAAATTTCACTTTATTTAAATAAAAAAAAAAATCGCCTCCTTGAAGAAATAAACATTTTATCTTGATAATAATTGCACGAAAACTCATAATTAACAGAAATCAATTTAATAAGGGAAAAAGAATGAAATTTACAAGAATATTGACACGTTTAAGCACCATATACAAAAAGAAAAATTATATTTTATACACTATATTTCAAAGAGGGGGAGAAATCAATTTAAAATCATCATGAGAGTTGGGGATAAAACATTTGATTTTTATTCATATATTATTTTTAGATATATATATATGTAAAAAGTTCAGAAAATTTTCCAAATTACACTTCGGAGGGTAGGGACCGTTGGAAATACGCAATCACACGTAAAAAAAAAACACATTTCACAATTT
The DNA here is from genome assembly GCA_031772345.1 of Himalopsyche anomala. Lineage (NCBI taxonomy): Eukaryota > Metazoa > Arthropoda > Insecta > Trichoptera > Rhyacophilidae > Himalopsyche > Himalopsyche anomala. The sequence continues at coordinate 12,495,385 of CM062829.1, forward strand.
ATTTTTATACCAACACACTTATTGAAATTATTAATATTTTAGCTTCGTGATGTGAATTTACTGCTTTAACTATTGCAGAAAAGTTGAAAAGGTTCAAATATTACTTTAAAATTATCTGTCACGTGTTCGTGTCAAGGAATATAGAAATAATCAATACATATACTATAAAATACACCTTCGTTAACACGCAATTTAAAACAGTAAATAAAAACATGTAGTCACATCATTGCCGTAGATAAATATTATCAGGGGTTAAAGGTATAACATTTTAAATACAAAATCAGCAAGAATTTGTTGAAACTGATAAAAGATTACACCATACTGCGCCGTTCTGTATTTTTAATGCCTATCACTTAACCTTGTTGAAAAATTAATATGACCATATACTGTAAGTTTTTTACTATTATTAGAATATCATTCGACAAGAAAATTATGATGGGTTTAAAAAGTTTGAATTGGGGACGTAACATGATTAGAATGCTTTATTTAATAATAAATATGTAAATTCAGATCTATCACTGTGTCTAAAATGTTTAAGATTTTAATATGGCATGTGTAATAGGATTTTTGACCGGTATTCAAAAGTGATCAAAGACAAATATAAGTTAATGTAAAAACATGGAAGATGAGAGGGTCCGTTTTACACAAGCAACGGCAAGTTGTTTACGACTAATTTTGCCACATTTGTGTTGACTCGGATCCACCGTGTCTTCGGTGTTGTTTAGTGTGTTGGAAAATATGGGGTGATTTTGGAAGAGTTGTCATTGAACGCTTGCGGGGAGGTGATGTGCGCATAGTCGAGACCCCTCCACACTTATGCGAGTCTAATGGATTGAATTATCTGGAACACCGCCGACCCGCACACCACAAACACGAAGAGCGCCAGCAGCCATGGACCGACTGGGTATTGCTCATCCTTTTGCTGAAAAGAAGATATTTTAAATTAAAAAAACTGTTTAAATTTATGGTTATAGTTAATTTTTTATATCAGTTATACACGGCAGTAGTATAGGAAGGTTTCTTCAAAAGCATAATGAGAAATTTGTGAATAAATATTCCTTGCGAGGTGGGAAGAGAAATCAATGAGAGATTCCTCATAACATTGCTTCCCTATGATACCATGTGCAATGATTGTATCTCAAATCTCAATATCTCAAAAACCATGAACTTGGTTTAGCTGATTTAACCTGAGTTTACATGCTGCTGTCAGGGGATAAAATTTATTATGATACACCACTATTTTGATCTTCCGTGTAGTTTGAACATGCCACCAACACTTTGTTTTCTATTTTTTATCATATTTTAAATGATGAATCCATTAAATTGGTTGGCCAGTGAACAATATAGCTTTTACAATTGATTCAAAATGATAAAACAGTGATCGAGTACATTGTTATAAAGCAATTTTATAACAGTAACAGTACAGTGACCTTCATCCAAATATCAAACAAAATGGAATATAAAATCTATTTTTCATTCTATGGAGATTTAATTCTAATCTCATGTCTCTGATAGTATTTTGTTACAATCTTTTAATTTTAATCATTTAATTTTATTTGTAGCACTGACGAAAGATAGATTATTTTTTTTTGGAGATATAAATAAAACAAGGGACACCACACCACTTTTAGGTGCAAAAACAGAACCATAAATAATATCTACAGTGTCGTCAAGGGCAAGAAATCAACTAGCATGATATTCTTGTGCAACATTTAAATGTTTTTAGCGGAATTTTGGGAGTCACAAAATGTCCATAACAAAGATATCATTTCATAAACTTATAAGATATGTATCTTTGTATTAAAATTAATTAAAAAAATACTTTGATCAACATTTTTAATTATTTGTATAATTAAATGAAATATTCAATGAAATAAATTCGGTAGGATCAATTTCCTGTTATTAAGGTATTCAATAACGTATTAATGCCGCACAACACACTTGGCCTGATTATTTTTCAAAACTGTTGTAGGGCTGGATGAAAAATATTCAGCATACACGACATGTGTTAGTTAATCTCCTGACAATAGTGAACACCACTAATGAGGAGACATTTATTTCAGTGTGTTTTTGGAGTGAAATTTTCCTGTCTACTGAGACCATTGCAGGATAAAATACATTGCATGATTTCTTACCTTTGTGGATTTGGGTACGTTTCCTCTCATGGTGATGTTTTTGCTGGCCATCTCGTTAGCGATACGCATTCTCTGTTTGGGAGCCATTTTTTATGTTGTGCGGGTATTTGTCTTTTTATTTGTTACTAAACAATGATGCAGCTAGAAGCGCAATGTTGTTTTTAGATGCTGAAATGAATAAATATCTTGGTTATTGATATGATAAACAAGTGCCACAACACAAACCGAATTACTTTCGTCAATCAGAAAAAGAAAAAATTACAGTAAAGCGTTTTTCTTTATGACCACTTACATAAACAAGAAAATCAAGAAGTTAAAACATTAATAATTAAGGCAAAAGATAAATACATATGAATCTTTTTGTTGTCAAAGTTATCACATCGTGCATTGTGTGATAATTTATGGTTTACTGTAAAATCAACATGTTTTGTTACAAAATTTTATTGATTTTTTCACGGCATGATAATATAACATTATTACAATGCCATGAAAAAATCAATAAAATTTTGTGACAAAAACGTGTTGATTTTACAGTTATTCAAAATGCGCATTGAGTTTTTAGTTATCTTTTCAGTTGTAAAGACATAGTTCACAATCCACGTTTGAATATTTAAAACAAGGAACTGACGTACTGAATTGCAGGTGACAAATGCAAGATGGATGTGTCGTCAAACACAATATTTTATTGTGATCACGTAAAAATATATTTTACCCAACAAATATGCATTTATATTTATAATTTAAAGTTTATTTTAAAAATATCAGTAACAAGATTCCGACTATCACACTGCACACATTCTTTCTAGTGATATGGATGTAAGCATTTTTACACAAACAACCTGAGCAATTTAAGTTGTTTATTATTATGGAACAAATTGATCTCAGTAACCTTACCTTGTAGATTAAATATGAAGGTGAATTAGGTAGCGAATGATTTTTCAATAACATTGTTGTATTTTAAAAAGAAAACACCTGTTTTTATATATGTAACCAAGAAAACAATAACATGAATTGTTCATAAAATATGTGAAGAAAAAACACAACAAAAGTAAATAGTTAACAACGATACTATTAAAAGAAGTGTATTTGAATAATCTCCAATACCTCAACATTTATGTCATTTAAGGACAGTGACTTTCTAATCATCAAAAGTTGAACCAATACAACACTTTCTTTTGTCGCAACATTACATTACGACATCATAAATTTTCATAATTATATTTTAAGCCCTCTACCACATTCGGTCAGTAGTAACACAATTTATATTGACAATGATTACCGTGCAAATTACAAAATGATGACAAATTAATAACAGAATGTTACTCAATCGGGAGCCACATACAATGACATAAAATATGAAAAATTGTCAGGTCCTAAAATTTCTGTGATACAATCAGAATATTTCTATCAAGAAACTATTATTTCATTTTTTTAAGTACAGAGCGTCACGTCAAAAGACGAAATAGGAGCCATTATCAGTCTCATAATGTGAATTAAGAATGGACATACAATTAAAGGTTCCACTTTTTGTGCATTTACTAAAAAGCAATAAATTACTTACAGATGTCTCTAATGCATGTAATCGAGTTGCTGGTTAAAAAGTAAATTATTTAAAAAAAATATCTATACTTTGATGTTTGCCAATCAATGGAAAGAGTAAACTTTTCCAAAAGGGTCCCAAGTTATAGATATATAGGTACATATACACTGTATACACGTTTTTAATTTTAATTTTCAATCAAACTTATCTTTGTAATAAACAACGGAAGGAGAACGCATTGAGAATTGAACCACGATTTATTTGTTTTCCTATTCCAACACTGATTTGTCAATAGTAGGAAAAATGGAAAAAAAATGATTTGTAGAGAATTTATTTATGTCACAATCGCATAACAAGCCAGTAAGAATGAATCTAAGGAAATTGACTTGGAGTGTTCTGTTTGTCGTAAAGTGACTTATTTTTCAAATCTTACACAATTTAATGACAAATCAACATATTTTAAATGGCATATGTTAAGACTGCTTTTTTTATCATGCATTTTCCATCCGCAATTGGTATGCAGGTCATCTGCACTGCAGGCTTTCATAGAACATTGTATTCTGACGTGGACTGTTATTCGGGACGGAGTAAATGCTGCACGATCCTAATAATTCAGTTACGCTTTACTGTCATATGGATAGCACACACAAACGCAAGACAAAAAAAAATATGGACACAGAAGGGATTATTCACGAGGTGCATTTGTGACCTGTGTTATTCGATAATATTCTGAAGAGCTGATGAGGAATTGGATGGGGAATAAATCTTCCCAAAATGTAATGCAAATACACCCATAATAAGTAGGTGCCTAATAGAGGTCTGCGCAGACCCAGGCCTGGCCCGGCCCGCAGGCCGGGTTCGGGTGGGTAAGCGCAATTGAAACAAAAATTTATTTCTTCAGAAAAATATTTCAGACTATGTTCGTGTCATAAGTAAGCCATGGTGATTTTAACTATTCAATGAACCAGTTCAATGGAGAATTGTAAATTTGTAAAAAATGGGTTTTTTTCAAGCGGAGTATAAATCTGGGCTTCGGGTCGGGTTCAAGTGTGGTATTAGACTCGGTCCCGGGCCGGGTCGGACCTGAGTCTTTCGGGTTTGGGCCAGATAATTTTGTAAAATTTCGGCCCGTGCAGACCTCTAGTGCCTAATAATAGGGTCATGTATGCTGAATTTCTTTCATTGCTTGAAAAGTATGTAAGCGAGAAATACTTCTTGGACAGCGACGCCAACCATCATACAACTGACTGCTCACAAGGACGATCCGCACTACATTAAAAATGGTATCGTGTGCGAGCTCTGCGGGTTGCGGATGGAATCCGCATGACACAAAAATCACAATAAGTAATAATACGATATGATAAAGATAATATACACAAAGATTTTATAAAAAAATTATAGTCCATATGTGGAGCATAATTTTTTTTTGATAGTTTAATATGTACGTACCAATCGACAAGAATGTGGTAAATGATCTGTATAAATATGCTAAGTGAGAATTACATTTAATGCGCAATAACTTTCATAAAATATGCGTTTCACAAAACTGATTAATGGACTGAAAATAAATAAGAATAATAAAAATGTTTGATTATTAGTATATATAAATATTTAATCAGTTGGCTTGTATAAAACAAATACTCTTCTACGTCACTGTGATCTACTTTTATTGAGACTCGAGATTTTGATTCTATTATACAGATTTACAAGCAGTTTAAAATGAATCTATTGACAGAAAAGAATAATATCTAACAGATATGTATGATATAAAGAAATACTGCGAGCTAACAGTAAAAAAGTTAATTTAACACTATGACGTAGATGTGTATGAACATTGAAAGAAATAAAAACAATATGTTACATACGATTGCTACTGCTGGAATTTACCTATAAGACGCAAATTAAATTTCATATTATGTGAGATGCACGCGAATATTTAATATTCATTATGTCTTTAATAATGGTAGATAATAATCTGAAGTGAAGCCAGTGGTCGTAACGGGAAACTGCTGTCAAATATGGAAAGTGTCACGCAAATGAACAAATTGTACAATACTTTCACCTTCAACATCAATTAAATACTGTTAAGTCTTCAATTGATATAATACTAACGGATTTAATACTTATAAATGGATTTTACGCCAAATAAAGGCACTTGTCTGACAGGACGAAAAATATAATACGTGATAAATCTAGCTGACATAACATATTGAATATTACTGTAAGATAATAACACCGTTTTTTCAGGATTTTCGGTCACTTACATTATGTATGGTGTTACTGCTACATTTATATAAAAGAAAATTAAAGATATCGGATGGATTTTACTCACTTTATGGTTAACGTTGAGGAAAACCCCGACCCTTCGACCGGCCGACAGAATGACACGTAGAAAGTAAACACGCTGGGTATCGTCGAGATATTTTTGGTCGACGCAGGCGCTTCTCATACACGCGTCGTGTTTATTTCAGGTTAGCCAACTGACTTTTGAAATAAATATTTTTAAAATATATATTATTATGTATACATACGCGTTTCGGAATTATCAATGCATATTAAATAAATATGTCACATTAGTAGTACAAAAATGAAAAAAAAATTAACAAAGAATGGTTTTTATCATTTCATAATTATTTATTGTATTATGTTACGATAAAAATACTTATGTTTGCCATAAAGTTTATTAAAAAAATACAATTGTGTTTTTACAATTGATTGTCTTAAATCAAATAAACTTATCACTTTATTTTTTATTCGAATTTATCAAAAAAAAAATATTTTAAGATTTCGAATGACTTTGTTTGGTGAAAATTTCAAGCACCCTCAGTTTTTGTTTTTTAAGATCCTCCATAACGAGGTGAAGATATCAAAAGGTTAATTAATGGATATATTGATGTTTAAAAATTTATTGATGATCATTTACCACAAAATTCCAAAAAATGTCCAAATTTTGTAAAGGATTTAGAAAACTATCCAAAAAATTGCTCAATATAATATATTAATCTAAAATTTTTGATGTCTTACCTGTTGTTTATAATTCAACTTAAAAAGCCACTAAATGAATAAATTTACTGAAAATAAATTGGATTCCGAGTGTTTTTGATAATGGTAATATTTACGACTTGTGGCAGTTCCGAATATTCTATTTAGCGTGGTCTGTATATTTTAGCTACAACTAGTAAACTAAAGATGTCACTATTATGACACCAATAATGCATTATTATATTTAATATTAGTAACGATGTTAGTGTACAGGTGGTACTACACCAAACAAAAAATATTATATGTACATATTGACGTTAACATTAACTTTTTATTTTATTTTCAGCTTTTATTGGACATTTATATCTAATTAAATATTGAAATAGTCAAATGTTATTATAATGTATGTATTTGATTTTGTTAACGTTTATTAAAATTTTCAAAAACAAACTGTAGTACGTTTTGATTGAGATGCGGAGGTCATTGCTTAAACATGCCACTGACCCCCTGTTTATTTTTTACAGATAAATTTTATTCAAATATCCTAATAATGGATGCTTAACCCAACTGGTATGTTTTGAAAATCCTATTAAGCTAGATTCTATCAATTACACAAATGTTTATGAATAAGTCACTTAATAATAGGTGTCGCTGTTGACCGCTACACTCACCCTTAAGTTTATCTCACATAAAAAGAATACCGCAAAACAATTATAATAGCTATTTATCTAGGCTACGCTATTTTATCATTAGAAAGAATACTATTTTTTCACTTAATTTTCTCTCAATATTTACCTGACAAAAATAACTACGGCTCAACGCTCTACAAGAATATATTTAAAATTAATACATTTATAAGTCTTCTACTTAAAAACAATTATATAAAACACCTAACATCTCTAAACGACTATACATATTTAATCGAAAGCGAATAATTTTAAGCCAATGTTATTTGAAGTGTTTTTTATTGAATTTATTTGCGGTTATTAATTTCGAGTATTTTGATATGCGCAATAAAAACAAAAAGTAACCACCCAGTCAGTAACGAGAGTACATATCACATTGACCTCTTTCCTCTTAAAATGTTTCCATCAAAAACATTTCAGTCAGAAATAAATAAATCTATATCTTAAATTAAAGAACGTGGATGCTTTTACGATACGAGATCAGAGCTATCTCGCGTAAATAACACGTTCCTTATTTCCGATGGAGAACTATTCGAGAAATATTTCACATTACATTGTAAATAGTGTTTAGACTGGAACATGCCTTTCTTTCACCATAGTTATGGAAAACAAATAATTATCTTAAGGGTGAGTGCAACAGCGGACATATTATTGTTAAGTGACTTATTTATAAACATTCGTGTAATTGATAAAATCTACCTTAATGATAGCCGTAGATATAACACACATTACACATAATAAATGATGTGAATCTATTCAGGGGTGGGCTGGAGGGGGCTCGCAGGGGCTCGCGCGAGCCCCTTGTTGAATTTTACTGAGGTCGGCGAGCCCCTTGTTAACTTATGAGAGAAAAATATTCTCAAATCAAATTGGTTTATAACTGCAATTTCTAATTAAGTATATTATCTACGACAGCTTCAGTACACACAATAATACATTTTTAGCTATTTACATTGATAAATTTACGGTAAATTGCATATTGTTACATATTATATGTGTTTTTAGTAAAAATCGATTGCTTATTTAAGTATTGCATATAATTACATAGAAGCGATAAGAAAATTCACTCCTTCATCAGAACACTAAAAATTGCTTCGAGATTAAGCGAGCCCCTTGTTAACGTATTGGCAGCCCATCGCTGAATCTATTCTATATAACCGTCGGGTCAGTAGCGTAATGTTCAACATCGTTAGCTTCCGCGACGGATCTCGCAGGCTCGAATCTCAGTATTTCTAGTAAGAACAGCATTTATTCAATCGATTTATAGATTTCTAATCAAAGGCATAGATATTTGTCATTTCTAAAAAATACCTCCTACTCTTCCAATCCCAAAATAACGGGGCGTAACTAACCACTAGTACTGGTCTAACCAGTACTGGCGCGGGGTTATTTGGCGTCCTAGGCAACATTCATCATAAAATAGTGTAGAATTTCGGAATACGGGATTCAGAAATTTTTGCTCGCCGATTTTGAAACTCTGGAAATTTAAAAAAATCCTAAAATTAAAAATGTGAAACCTTTTGTTTTTTAGCTCTCGTGGGGATTTTTCAAGAACTCGGGAATTTGCGGAATTGCCAAAATGAAAAGACGCGAGACCTTATTTTTTAGCTCTTCCCATTTAAATTCCAACTAATTTGGGAGCTTTTGTTTTTTTTACTAAAAAAAATGGTTCCAAAAACTCGCTCACTATTTTGTTGCGCTATAAAGAGCAGTACTTTTTGTGATGGCAAAGATTTTTTAAGTTTTCGAGCTACTGCTTGAGCTCACTGCATAGATATTTAATAATATCAAAGTATAAAAACATATTTTACACCGCCATTTATGCACCGCACCCCTCTTATGGTTTGCGTCCTAGGTGGTTACATATTTCACCTGTATGGTGGTGCCGGACCTGGCGCTAACCTCATCTTTTCTATCCCTACTGTCGAAATATAGAGAAGTTAAGCAGCTGAATATCATTTAAAAAAAAATCCTGTTGAGATACCTCAATATGCTCTGTATCTGGCGGTTGTGATTGTTTTGGGATGCAAATAAAGCCTAAAAGATTAACAGGTTTTAATTCTGATTTATGGTATATATTATAATATAATGTAAAAATATTTTGTGATAAAGACATTAAGGAACATGTGCTACATGTGTTATTCATTTTTGAAATTAAATTCGTTAATAATAATAGACCACCATCGTAATTGAGTTCAACGTAACCGTAAGTACGTTGAAAAAAATTTCTGCGATCACCTGAATTGTTGAAACTAAATCTATTTTATGTAAATCGATATCATTTTTATAATGTAACTGTTGGTAACATTGATTGATTATAGTTTATATTGATTGGATCGAACATGACGTATAATACGATTTCAAAATGTGTAATTGTTATTAATTTATATGTCAAATGTAAAATGCACACTGTAATAAAATAACTGAATAGTTATTAATCATTTAATGTGTTCAGAGGTTACTATTCTAACAACCAGCTATAGATTGAATTATCTACATATTATAATATTCCAATTGATATAACATAGTAAATATATCGACTGTGGAAAGGAAAACAGACGTAACCCACAGTTTTTTCAAAACAGGTTTTTTTCGATAATCACAATGTATCAAACTTGATATACGTTCTATCAAAAGGATGCAAGCTGCAAATGCCGAATTGGTATCTAAATTTAGCTTTTAAGTATGAAAAAAGATGAGCTTGTGAAAATTGAAACCAATAAAAAAGACTGAAATAAAAGTTTTTCCAAGACAAATTCTTGAAATAATATTAGATTATGTCAATTAAACACCAGTTTAGAAGTCTCCGTGCACTTCAAGGTTGTGTATAATTCATAATTTGCATATAGCCCAAAATCATCAAAACACGTTTTTTGCGCCACCTGTAAAATTTGATATGTGTGGGTTACGTGCTTTTTCCTATCCACAGTCAATATACTATTAAAATATTTCAATATTCATGTCGTGGATTAATGTTATTTTGGGTGCAGTAGAAGTCGTCAAAAACCGATAAACTGCGTTTTTTTCGCCAATAGTATTTACTGTTTTGATTAATCACTGATAAACATTGTCAAAATACAGGATTGCAATGCATTAAAAATGTTATAAATATTTTTAGTGACAGCGTTTGTACAATCAAACCTGCGTATTATGTACGAGACAATACAATTACTCAATGTCAACAAAAAAAAATAATGTAATAAACGGAATCGGAGTGTTTGTAAAGCCGGAGACTGAATAAATTGAAACGAATCCACAGCCCGCCCTCTTAAGTTATAATATTCTACATGTTAGTATAATATATCGTAAAAGTGAATCTACCTAAAATAAAAATATGCAATCCACCAAAACACCAATTTGATTGTGATTGTACTTAAAAATTCAAAAGAAAGGTTTTACCATTTTGCTCATTATCTCAATTCACCTCTTTATGGCTCATGTAATACAACGAATATGCAAAAAATATCTTGAACAGGTGTTAAACGAGGCTTTCTTTTGATATACAAATCTGATTTGAAGTTATCGCAGTGATTTTAATTCACGCAAGCATTTTTTGGCAACAATACGAAACATTTCAAAATAATTATGTAAACGGGGCTCTTCAAAAACAGATTAAACTCGTAATAAATTCCACATTAACGCTGGCATATGCTTTTATGAAAATCAGTAAAGTTAAAAATGCTTCGTTGTTCATTATTTTTGCAATAGCAGACGTATTATTCGGCTTTTCCCGTAAAATTGAAATTTCCTGATAGGGTAAAGACACTAGTCGCCGGACAGGTTCAGTATACGGACTGTTTCATACAAATATAACGAAAATAGACAAAGTATGCAGTAATGTAGTGCTAGCTAAAAAAAATTGGAGCGATGATTTACTGTATGATTTTAATGCTCTCTAACCACAGTGATCCAATTTCCGCACCAACAAATTTCCAACAAAACGTTCTTACAATATTTTACATTACTACAAAAATCATTTTAATATATTTAGGTAAAAACAAAAATTTATTACAATAATTTCAAATCGTCTAGTAAAGCACCACTGAAAATATGGGACTTTCATCGGATGGATGAATTAAACATTGTGCCTATATTCATCATTAAGCATGATATTATGTTTTTCACGTGGAAAATAACTACTTTGCCTATTTTCATAATATTTGTACGAAACTGTCCGTATATTGAACCTATCCAGCGACTAATGCAATTACCCTACATACTCTCACATTGAATTGTTAAAATCAAGGCTTCGAACCGGAACGGAACCGAAAACAGAAAACTGTTATTTTTGCCGGAACGAGAACCGGAACCGAACCGAAAAAAATAACGGTTTTTTTTATCGGTTCACGCTGGTATTTTGGGAAAATCGGTAAATCACTATAGTTTTTTGAGATTTTCAAATTCCTCGGTGAGCTAAAAAAAAACGACTCACGGAGATATTTTGGGCAAATCGATAAATTTCTGGGCGTTTTGATTTGAGCTGAACCGAAAACCGTTATTTTTGCCGGAACGGAAACCGGAACCGAACCGATATATATATTTTTATTTGAACCGGAACGAAAAAAATAGCGGTTCGAAGCCCTGGTTAAAAGTTTAAATATAAATTACGAAAAAAACGTTGTTTTACTGAAAAATAAAAAAGGATAGTCTGTCATTGGCATTTTTATGACATATAATATTTAAATTTATGGTAAATATTTTTTTTTCTGTTTTCATATATTCGAGAAATCAACGCTACAGTGACGAGGTGTAGATTTTTAAAAAAATGTGATACGTTTTTCTCTTATTTGATAATAACCAGCGCATTTTAATGTGCTGTAATATTTTTTATTTTAAATCGTCTTATAATATAGCAGATCCATGGTTATGCGGTCAACGTCGTTGGCTTTGGTTGTGGACCTCACGGGCTCCCCAGCCCGTTCAGTTTCAATTGAAATTCTGTTAAAAAATATGGATGTCTGTGATGTCTTAAATTTCCTTCCAACCATTATATCTCAAAATAGAGGTGTAACAAGAGCGATTACCTAACCACTATTCCTGACTTAGCCCTATCCATAAAACCCTATCTTCGGAAAAAAAAATGAATAATTGAGTAACAATCAGTTATCGTATAAAATATTTTTTTGAGATAAACTCCATTAGGAGTCGATATGTTTCACATTGGAAGCTGGTATGGTTAAAAAAAACTTAGGCCGATGATCAACATGTGAAAAAGTTCTATGTTTATCCGTAAGCGTTGCTGTAGTTTGATGATGTTTCTCAAAGAGGCGAAACACATACCACAAGTTGTAGCACAAAAAGTGTAATAATAAAGTTATCAAATTTTATTTTATATGTGAACAAGTTCTTGAAGAGATACTTTCGGGCGCGGACTTTTTAATCGATTATTTATAAATTTGTGGCAAAAGATATAGATTGCTGAAATGTTTTTATTTCTTCCCACTCACCTTAATTGAATTTTAAAAGCGTAGAGAGAATAGCTAGCTACTTTTCGTTTCCCAGCCCTATTCTTATATATTTACCCTTCCCTAAAAGAAAGATTGACCGAATGAATTATAGCCAGTTCTCGCAAAATAATTAAGTTTAAGAGATACTTTACTACGAGCCCATATGCTCATATTGGAAGAAAACATACTTTTTAAAAAAGTTGTTCGTTTTGGGATCAGTCAGCCGCAAATATCTCGATCGAGTCCCCGTCGATGTTGGCAGTCCCTGAATTATGGCATCATCTATTGAAAAATCCGTAACGACAGATCAAAGGTGTTTGTTTTGGTAATGTGGATTTCGAAGAAATAATTTATTATTGTTACACATTGAACATTTATTTCAATTGTTACCTATTTATAGCAAGTGATCGAGATCTTTCTGGGAAAGAGCAATTTATTCATCTTGTTAAGAATATATTATGTATGTTCGGTTGTAAATATTCTATCACTTTTGTGTCATCATTGGATATATGATTTGGTTCTAACTCTAGGAGAATGTTATCTGAAAAATATTACGAACATAATTTTGTGGGAAAACATTGTATGTATGAAGGTATCTGTCAAAATATAGTATGGATTAAGGACGTAGTGATGCGAGGACACATTTGTATAATATTCCAAATACATAATATGTACCGACATGTGCATGCATACAATTCTGTCTGTACTATTTTGTATGGTCACTTCATCTAAATTATTTATAAAAATGAATCTGCAATATTAGTCAACGAGACGAAAACAAACTATTTTGCATTCTGACTGATTCTACGCGGACGTCGAAAGTCAAAACGTAATCATTTTTTTCTGTTGTTTTATCTTCAGTTTAGATCACAATAAACATAAAGTAGGAATAAGGAATGTGGACTCAGACTCGGGATTTCTGGTATTTATGGCATCAGGAATCATCCGACACTTCTTACATCTTTTATGAAATCAATTTGTGTTATTATACGAATGTACTTATCTTATTATGAAAACCATTACTGCATTGCTAAACCATTAATATGTAGGGTGCGAATTTTATTTAGTGGTTGATGATAATATGACTAGGGATTCTGTGTTGAGATAACCCGAGAATAAATTCCCGGAAAATCGACGCTTTTTGACAGTCTCGATTCTTTGAAAATTTAAATAAAAAAACCCAAGACATGATTGAGTCTTGCCATAGCAGTCTTAAGTTCCAAGCAGTGCTGTAGAAAATCAGCAAATTCTGAGCTGGCCGTTGAATCCCTGCCTTTACTAACAAATTGTATGGCGGTTATACGTAGATCAACTCTAAATTCCAATTTATGAGCTTATTTTTCGTTAAATGTAACATGTGTGTTTGAAAGATTTCTTGTATGGATATTCTGTTATTCGTTGGTGTTATTAATTTACAATTTACGATACATCGGAAGGGCGATATATGCAAATTAAGTAATGATTGTAAGAAATATAGCGAATGGCAAGATATGCGACGTGTGGTAAAAACCAATAAAATTTAACTTCCCACTATTAAGTATCACAATTATATAAAATATAAATTATAAATTACATAAACGACGGTAACAAGCGGAATTCATATAATATTATATAAGATTTTGACGCCTATTGTGATATTATGAAATACATGCTGCGTCTTTTATCGTATAATAATGGCAATATACCAAGTAAATGATGATTTAATCAATAACAATATTTAAAAAAAAATGAAGTGAATTGTGCTATCCTAGTTTCACTTACTGATTTTTGATTACTGATATGACTTGAGAAATCTTATGGAAAGATTGAGTGACGAACCAGTGTGCACAAATAAATTTCGAGATTAATATTAATTGATTAAAATCCCAATAATGACGTTGGTTTTTTTAATGAACTATCCAACCTCATATTCTGTATTGAAATATTGTAAAAAAAATAATTTAAATAAAATGATTTGGTATCTTTGTTTGCTTTTGTTCTCAGAGATTTTTATTAAAAAACCTTAGAAAATGTGATTTTTTCTCATTTAAAAAATGATTTAATTGAAAAGATATATAATTACAATATATATATGTATTTGCTTCAAAATAATAGTAATCAATGGTTTCATAATGATGTAATATTACTTTGAAAATTATGACGCCGGCCCGCTCATCTGAAAAAAGTACCTGTTTTCAACTCAATAGCATGGCTTTCACTATAGGGGGCTTTGGTCTTGCTAATTTATTAATAGAATTTGTATAAAGTAGATTTTATTCATTCTATACAAATATAGTTTGCAGCTAGAAGAAATGAGAGAAAAAAATATTGTTTATAACCATAGAAGCTGAATTAACAATTGATGCTTTTATTAAACAAAAAAAGTAAACATCTTGAAACAAGCTATAAGCTCCCAAAATATAAAATAAAAAACTGTTAGGATTGTTCGACTTCTTATATTTAAATCGAAATGTATTGATTGTGATGATTTTTTGTTTGTAAGATGTAATCTGTGTTCTCTTTTATAAGTGTTTTTTGAAATTTAATTTAATGACTGTGGAGTCGCGGGAAAAAAAGACGACTCCGACTCCGACTCCAGCTTTAAAATAATTAACGACTCCGACTCCGAGGAATTTTTTCAATAATTTCATTTTAACTTATATATATGTATACCATCAGATCATCTTTAGTCAGCCAAGCATGAAATGTTAACACTTTTGACTATTTTGTTCAAATACACATCATTAAATATATTTAAAAAAAAAATCGAGCCGCTCATTTTTCACGACTCCGACTCCACAGCCCTGTTTAATATTATAAATTTTATTCGTTTCGCTTTTAGTTCCTCGTCTAGTATTTATTATATTAAATATGTCCATATTGATTCATCGAATATGTCTGAATGTCTCTTAACCCAATTTCGTACAGTTGTATTTTTAGCATAAAAATAATTATCAAAAACCTTGACATAATAATTTCATATCGCAACACCAGAGAACATCTTTGAATATAGGTATATTATATTTTATGTCATTTCACACGCTATGCAGCTTTGAGAACGGATCTGAGTAATGCAACGTTTAAATGCGTTATGTATGTAAATAGATAGTAAATTCGGCAAGTGTAGCATTTTTTAATTTTGCGAGAGATAAAAATAAATAATGAATTCGCAAACGGAAAACTTCTATTTTGCATTGACTCACGTCTGATTTGCATGTGTGGTCATAATATTGAGATGACTGTACAGAGCAACATAAAATATTTAAAATTAGACACACTTTGTAAAACGTGCAATGCGGAACATTCCAATAAAGCGATGCATAGATTTTGACATTGAATAATCCGCTTAAAAGATTTTTTTAATCAATCTTTTAAACATGGATGACACATTAGTTATTATCGACTGTACAAGCATAAAGTATTCTTTTTTCAACCATACCGCGTCAAATGTAAAACGATTATGATCTTATAATGGAGCATTTCAATATTTTTTTCGTAGTCGAAGAAAGATAACATAATAGCATAATAGCTTGTGTTACTAATTAATTAATCACCTCGGACAGTGACGTTCCAAGGCTATGTGCCGCCCCTAGGCAAAGATTAAAATAGCACTTTTGCTATTTTTCTAAATATTTTTTGGAATCACCTTATCTGCCGCCTATAGTGCTGAGATCGATAAATGCCATATTTAAAGAAGACTTTTGAATTTTTTTTGATAAATTAAGCGAGAGGTGGGGAACCTTTTCTTCTCTAAAGGCCGCATTCATTTTTCTGATTCGACATAAAGCCGCAGTAAACATAGGGCGGGAATGACGGGATTGATTAATATTCAATCCCTTACCCTACTTTCCCCCCAAATATCTCCAAACCTGGTTTTTTTCTTTTTTAGCTCACTGAAGAATTTGAAATCGCCAATTCGCTATATTTTTTTCCTAGATATCTCCAAACCTCGTTTTTCCAGAATTGGCCAGAAGGCCGCACCGGGGTGGTCAAAAGGTCGCGGGTTCCCCATCTATGAATTAAGCTACTGTTTATTCATCGGTCATAATATTATTATCATTGAAAATGTTTTGAGGCATCATATTGATTCACATTGAGGCATCATATGTATTCTAAGCCAAATTCGTGTGTCAAAAATATTCAGTCATTAAAAAAAAAGCCATTGATCATTTGCCGCTCCTTAAAACATTGAGATACTTCGCGTCTGCAAATCAAGACTTTTCAAGATTTATTTTTGTTTAGGTATATAATCTTTTGATTTCATTTTCCATCATTCTGGAAATTGTGATATAACAAAATTATGAGCGAAACAAAATCTTATTCCACAATGGAGGTGACTTTCGAGACGTCTACTAGATTTGCTACTGAACGAACGATTGTCAATTTTACAGTAAATTATTAACCTGTTACGTCAATGGCGCCTATCAATGCGTTTCAATCAAAATTGTCACCATTCGCCTTCAATTGAGATGTACCTAATGACAATCGTGTCAATTGCATCCGTAAACGATAAACTGTTCGCATCATTGACAATAATTGACATTGGCAATTTTATTTATCGTCTTAGGGGCGTTTCGTTGATGAAGCAGAATAAATCGGATCATAATAATAAGTTTACTGATGAAAATTTGCATTCGATTTTGCAGCTTAATACTACAAATATTAAGTCAAATTATAAAGAATTAGTTTGAAATTTACAAACACGGTAATTTATTTAATTTTTGAATTATAAATACAATATGTACCTTCCTAAATATTTCACATTTATTTTGTAAATAAGTACACCTAATCCTCTTTTTGCACGGTTTCGAAATAACACGGTCAAATATAATGGAACCTATCTTTCATTTATCTACACTAAATTATTAACTTAATCTTTTTACACATTTTATTTTGCATGGCTGCTTTAAGTGGAACTTACAAAAATGATTGATCGTTTTTTAAATTGTATTTTTCCTTGCGGCCCGAAACCATCATAATTTGTTTTTATGAAGGGGTTTTGGCCCTCCTAGAGCTTATTTTAATAAATAATAATAGAAACATTTTTTTAAATTGTATCCATATCAATTTAAACAATTGACAAAAGACATAAATTAATAAATTTAAAGACGTCTTTTTGCTTAAATATAAAATGACGACAATTCTCGCGACCTATGACTACTGACGTCATTTTCGCGTCATAATAATTAATGGCGCTTTGAAAATTTTTAACGGAGTCCTAATTTAATATGACAGAGGCTATAAAAAAGATATTTTAAGTTAGAATTATGAAACTCACGGCCGGCAAGTTAAGATTGAAGCTGCATTTTTCATAACAAGATTATATCTGAAAGTCCAACAGGTTTAAATATCGCATTTTTCTTTATTATTGATGTTGTGGCATGCCTGCCTACGCGAATTTGAATTTAAAGATTATTTTTGATAGTCAACTTTCAAAATAAACTATAAGCTTTGCATTCCAGAAGCATATCGCAAGTCAGATTAAGTTATACGCAACAATTAATTTGAACAGTATATCACGTTGAAAATATTTGATTTTCTATGGCAGACCAAAATGATGATGATGAAAACTTTGATGTTAAGATTTCAGGCTGATTAAATATCTCTCATATGCATTAATAATCGATGATAACAATAAACGGAACGATTCATAACCCCAATAATAAAAAAGTGATATACTATATAATTCATAATTTTCCGTTATGTCTACGATTTTATCCTTGCACCGTAAATTTTAGTTGTAGTAATCATTTATATCTAAATTTAATAATAACTGATTAATTATTATCACATCAGACACATGTCTGCTAAAAAAATATTTAAACTGCATTAATTATAATTTTCTTTTAGTTATTAAAATTATTATATAATATCTGCTTTGTTTCACTTGTATTTCTTATTAATATTTACAAAGCTGGACCATTTTATTACTGTAGTCCTTTACAGACTGTAATCTAAGTCTAAGAGATATGTATGTGCATATATATGCTTATATAAAATATCTAAGATTACACCAATTTTTAAGAATGGCGCAGAATCATCAGTGGAAAATTATAGACCGGTGGCTGTTCTCTCAGCGCCAGCTAAGGTTCTTGAGATGATTATGCATCATATGATTTTAAAAAGGATTGAACCATTTATAATTAATGAGCAGCATGGGTTCAGAGTCGGAAGATCAACCGACACAAACTTGATGGTATTTACGGATTACGTGTCGACGGCGTTAGATAAAGGACTGCAAGTTGACTGTTCTTACAATGATTTCTCGAAGGCATTTGACAGGGTCGATCATGACATTCTTTTGGAAAAACTCCAATTGATCGGTTTGTCTGATGGTTTTGTTAGGCTTTTTGGTAGTTATTTTAGGAACAGAAAACAATACGTATCGTATGGGCTTTTCGAATCAATGCCGTTTTGCACGTACTCTGGTGTTCCGCAGGGTTCAAACCTGGGGCCATTGCTGTTCACTATTTTCATAAATGATATAGCAAGCGTTATTAAAAATTCTATGTTCTTGTTATTCGCTGATGATTTGAAACTTTTTTTGAAGATTGTCACCTTAGATGATTGTCATCGTCTTCAGTCTGATATAGATAATATAATAGATTGGGGGCGGTGTAACAAACTCGATTTCAATATTGATAAATGCAATCTTTTATCCTTTACAAGAGGGTCGCGAGTGTTATTTTTCCGTTATTCAATGAATGGCCGAATTCTCTCGCGAATTTCATCAGTCAGAGATCTTGGCGTACAATTTGAGAGCAAACTAACATTCTATAATCACATTAAGATTACTTGCAAGAAAGCATTACAAATGTTGGGCTTTGTCATCCGTACCACCAGAGTCTTTTCGGGAGTTAAAGTTCTAATATTAATGTACAACGCTTTGGTTCGAAGCAGACTTGAGAGTGGGTCAATTGTTTGGGCCCCAAGATGCTCGAAATATACCCTTATGGTGGAGAAGATTCAGAAGAAATTTTTGAGACTTCTCTATATGAGGGTGTATGGATATTACCCATGGCTTTATCCAACTGACTTTCTCTTAGGCATGCTTAACTTCAATAGTTTGAATGTTCGAAGAGAAATGTATCTGGCCATATATTTCTTTCGACTTATACGTGGCCAAAATGAGAATTCCACCATTCTTGAGAATGTGAATCTAAATGTTCCTGATTATTTTTTGAGAAATCGTGGACATGAATTGTTTGTTCTCCCAAGGTGTAGAACCAGCCTGCCAATGGGGATGCCACTGGGGAGAGCTTTAACGGTGTTCAACAATATTGCTTCGGATGTCGACATATTCCACGTAGACGTGGGTGAGTTCCGACGAATACTATTTTTTATGTATTAAAGTAGAGTTCGTCGGAGCTTACTCAGTTGACTTCTTTGCCATTTTTTTTTCTACTGATTTTAATATTAAATTGTACTATTTTTTTTCTCCATTGTAAAAGTTTTAAATTTATAATTTGTCAACCTTTTGCAATGTTAATTAAATAAATAAATAAATAAATAAATAAATAAATAAATAAAATAAATAAATATTATAACCATCTATGGTAACTATACTTTTTTGGTTTCCTTGTATTAATATAGAGTAGACAGATGGTATACAAAAAGAAGACTTGCCCTCCAATTTAACTTTAAAATAATGTGCTCCATCTTTTATGCTGCATTTCAAATTCGTTAATAAACGAATCTTTTCAGCACGGAATGAAATTTTCTGTGCTTGCGTTACCCAGTTCCACGCCTGATCAGCCATTTTATATGCTTAATCTGCTTATGACTGCAAATTAAGTCTAGTTTTTTTTATTGTTTTGACATATAATATAATTTATTTACTTTTTAAGTTGTTTACTGTCAATACTTGATGGAAATTCATTATATTAAAATATATATATATAAAACTCTTTCGTAAATATTCCAAAAACATTTAGAAGGACTGGTTTTACTGGGATTAGTTTATAATTGTGGAATAAGTACAAAAGAGTGTTTCATTAAATGTTAATATAATTTATTATTCATATTACATAACGGGCCGTCTACATACGACAACGAGCGGTTTTGACTATTTTTAACATTTTCGTCATAATATGTATATAACCTTTTCACATTTGTATAAAATTATAATATATGAACATTAGAAGATAATAAATTATAAAGCATTATAATTATTTTGCCGCCTGTGTGGTCGAGTGGTCAACATCGTTGGCTACCGCTACGGAGGGCACGGGTTCGAATCCCGGTACGGGCAGTTTTATAAAATTGATTTTTCAATTGATTTATGAATTTCTGTTCAAAGGCATGGATGTATGTGATGTCTTGAATTCCCCCCTCCTATCCATCCTATCCTATGAACGGGGCGTATAGAGAGCGATTAGCTAACCACTAGTCCTGTCCTTGCCCTTTCCTTCTATTCCTACTCTCTTTGGAAAAAGAGAGGTTGAGCAACTGAGTAACAAGCAGTTCTCGTAGAAAAAATTCTGTTGAGATAAACTCCATTAGGAGTCCATATGCTCCATATTGGGAGCGGACATGGAATAAATAAATAAAAATATAATTATGTTGTATATGGCTGTTTAAATACTGATATTATTAAAATAAACGCAAAGAAGAAAAATATTTTTCTGCTGTGGAGTCGGGTACAAAAAATACGACTCCGACTCCTATTTTTTTCAATTATTTTCGTTTTACTTACATGTCTGCATACCATCAGACCATTGAATAATTCTAGTACATTTCACTAATCAATACGATGAATGGACTAATAGTTTTTCAATATCTTATTCTGACTCTGGAAAAAAAAGCTCTGACTCCACAGCCCTGGTTGGAATACGTAAGGATTTGTATCGCATGCCGACTGTTTTGAACCGCTGACCATCGCTCGCTCGCTATAAATCTTTCCAAAAGCTTCTCAGTGGATACTGAATACATACTGGAAAAACTTCTTTATTATTTGTAAATTGAGTGGCGCCCAAAGGTATGGGATGAGTCAGCGACACTCGGCTGAATATAGTAAACAGGTCATGGTTTGGGCATGTTACATGTTAAATGTTGAGGTTACTCCAACTGCTACTTACATCAACAATGAGAGATATGTTTAAATTATCTGTCATGGATGTAAGCCCATTGTATATGAATAACACCCGTTTTACATTGTTAGATCGATGATATTGCTACTGTTGATTTCAATTAGGCCCATTAATTTCACCTATCTGTGGACCAGCGACAATCACCTCTGTTGTGTATAACTTTAACATTTAAAAAGCTACTGGAACAAGTTGTGAAGTATCTACTAATCATGTGTCGTTCATATGTAATATGTAATCTTTGTAGCGAGCGAGAGTTACTCGTTTGCCGTTATGGAAATATTAGTATTGACACTGTTTCGTTGATTAATACCCGATAGAATGAATACAATAATTGAATAGCGGAGAATCTAATTACAATTGAACCGCGAGTCACTTTTTTCTTATTAAGCAGCGATACGATTCCTAGAAGGAAATCAACTCAAAGTGCCCGATACAAATCAAACTGACTCATTTCTCAAGTATTGCATTTTTTTGGTAAAAATATATAGTACGGAATAAAAGAAAACGAAATTATTTCTAAAGTAAAATAAGAATGCTTTTTAACAGTTTTCTTTTAATAACAACTCAATGATGCCAATGTGTGTAGAAAAAGAAATTTTAGCTATGTAAATATTATGTAAAAAAAATATTTAACTTTGATAAAATGGATGGGCTAATAAACATATTTAACGTTTAATGCCCAGGTCTGTGAAATCGTGGACTCAGTGGTGTAGGAAGGTGTCCTGCCGTCCGGGGCGGTCCTTGAATATGCCGCCCCCAATATTTCCTTGAGTTTTGTTTTTAAATCATTTCTACTATTTTTTATTTATAAACTAAGAGTATTAACTATGGGTGGCTTATTTTTTTAAATGTATAAATCAGGGCTGTGGAGTCGTGAAAAATGAACGGCTCAATTTTTTTTTGAAAAATATATTTAATGATGTGTATTCAAACAAAATAGGCCAAAATGTTGTCATTTCATGCTTGGCGTGAAAAATACTATAAATATATATGTAAATTTTGTTTTTCACGACTCCATAAATATATATGGAGTTTTTCACGACTCCACAGCCCTTGTTTTGCTAGACGACATATTATGTAGGTATATTGGAAACAGGAATGTTTGTGAACTCAAAACACAAAATTTTCGACATATCGTTTTTTTTGTTAACAGGATGGGTCCTAAATTAAAATATTATTTGCCAAGCTTCAGAAGAACTCAAATATTAGCATTATGCCAACATCTACTGCATTTAAATGCAAAAAGAAGCTTTCATGGATCCGCACGACCTGAATACTTACTGACGTAATCCATTTCAAGGTGAGGCATCAATAAGTTATTTTACTTCGTGCTGCAAAAATATTTGATAACAGCCAAGAAAGAGGTCATGAAACAGCGTCCCGAAATAAGTTTAAAAAAGTGTGATAAAGTTTTTCTTCGCTTTAATACTGTTACTATTCACTTATCAAACTTGTCATTGTATTTTTATTAACACAACAAAACATTATCATTAAAAATACTATTCTAGAAACCATCAGTGCAGCGAAGTGTTCATGTTTTAAAATGTATGTGATATTCTCTTATCTGATAATAACCAGCGCATTTGGAATATTCTGTAAAGCCAAATATGTGTTTTTAATTATGTTATGGCTGGTATAGATCCGTGGTATGATATAAAATGGCATATCCGTTTCGTTGTTGAGTTGTCAATGTCGTTGGCTTAGGCTTCAGAGCCCTCGTGTTTGAATATCAATGCGTACACTTTCATAAATTGAATTTTAAATATGCTTATGGACAGGGCCGGCGCTACCATACAGGCGAAATAGGCAATCGCCTAGGGCGCAAATCATTAAGGGGCGCATAAATTGAGTAATCAAACTATTTTTTATATTCTAATAACAAATAATAGTTTATGCTTATATCTGTTCGTTATAATTATGTATCGTATTCTATATACTTCTAAAAAGGTAAGTTGAGCGACTGACTAACAAACAGTTCTCGTAAAAAACTTCTTTTGAGATACTTCTATTAGGAGGCCATATGATTCACATTGAGAGCGGACATGCATGTAAAAAAATATTCCACAGTTTGTTAAAAAGGGGGCGCGCCAATAACCGTTGCCTAGGGCGCCAAATAACGTCGCGCCGGTACTGCTTATGGATTTATGTTCGAAGGCATAGATCCATGTGATGTTACAAACTTCCTCTCACCCAACATATTTTAAAACGGTGAATAGCGAAGGCGACTACCCAACCACTAATATTGTCATATCCCAATCGAATAGTCGAATATCAAGAGTTTGAGCAACAGAGTAACAATCAGTAATTGTAAAAACACTTCCGCAGAGATAAACTTCATGAAGAGTCAGTGGTTACTTAATAAGAAAATATAAAAAATGACAAATATTTTTTATTTTTTTAATTAAATGTCACATGCGTGGAAACAATAAATACATATTCTTCCAATTTTTTTACCAATCTATTTTGATACATGTTTTTTTATGGTCGTCTCCTAATTTCTGTATGGAACATACGACTTATTAAAAATTATTTATATTTCATATGAATCTCATACTTAAATTAATTTGGACCCTTACTTACTACTCCGTAAATCGGGGTTCGGGTGTATATTTTTTACGGGAACTGATTTTTTTACATTTTTCTGCTGTTTTCCGAATCGTTTTCCGATTCATTTTTTGTACTGCAAAGGTAAATTATACGAAATATTTTCTCGGGCTTAGATTAATATCTCATACTAAGCGTCTCCAATGCTTAACAATTGAATTGAAATACATTCCTAATACCATTTACTCTATATGGTTACTTTTAAAATAAGTATTGATGGACTTTAATAATAATTCATCATGCACCAATTCAAATAGATATATTCCATCACATGATTTCAGTAAGATGCGAATTCAAAACATTCCAATAATTTGCACACGCGTTGAGGATTACGTTGAATTACATAATAATCAATGAATGGCTGCCTACCAATTTATTTACGTCATTTTATCAGAAATGTGTATTAATAAAGTTTAAGAGCGGCTATGCTATTATAAATTATGGGCCCTTGTATATATTTGCTTGCACTTACTAACGCAGTTCTAAAGAACCGTTTATTTTCGAGAAGTAGAAAACATTTTCGCGAAGATGCCTCACTTATATGTATAATGTTACGCTTTCTGTCGATTCTGAAACCCTTATTTTAAAAAATTGTATTTGTGGATGAATGAACTGTTATTAATTAATAAAGCATGGTATTTTTGCCTCATGACTAATTAAAAATGCGAATCAAAAAATATATTCCTTATCCATCCCGCAAACCATATCCGTGCAGCCTTCTGGAAGATTTTTTTACAGATTTATTGTAGATTAAATCAAGCATAAGTGTGTAGCGTAAACGAAAATTAAAATTGATTATGTATAAATAATAAAATATTATATAAATATTTTGCGCTTGAACTTTTATGCTGGACACACACGATCATTCCGAAATGCAGAAACGTCGGGTAATAAAACGATAAAATGAGACGTTAATTGTTTTTAGCGATGCAGTGTTTCGAATGGCCACAGACGAAGAACAGAGTTCACCACTTCAACCGCCTAAATAAAAACACTCCTAATAAGTAAACTGCCGTAATTTGAATTTTGGCTACTTTGAGTTATGAATGAAGCTTAAACAATTTCATCTTTTCCATCGTCGGAGAAAACTGCGGTTTTATTTGAAATACATTTCACGAGACACCCAAAACTTCAGTATAATTTTAAATACGATGACTAAAAATTGCAAAATAGCACTAACTACAATACCCGGAATAAGTACAAAAGTGTTCCATTGATCGTTTCATATTGTCATGATTATTATTTCCAATTGCAAACAGACAGAAATGACAACGAAAATGAAAAATTGTATTAAATATGAATTATAGCTTTAGCTTCGCAGAAATCATTGGAAAAATACATATTCTTCATACTAAATTCACTTCAAATGCACGCAATTGAGTCCGTTTCAGTTAAAATCGACAATATCAATAATTGATATAATCAAACATTATAAATTAAAGATTTCTATTTTTATAATTCTATTTTGATAAAAATTTTAGTCTTATGTTTAACTACTATGAATTGATGAAGTATATAATTAGTTACATTTTCGTTTATGTTTTATTTTGCATTGTGAACAAGCATACTTGCTTAAAACCTTGGCTCGAAAGAATCTTTTGTTTTCTGAAAAATTAAAATTATTACATACGGCAGTCGACCTAAACAGTAGCGAAAATGCAGCAAGCATCTGATTATATGTCAAGTTCAGCACACTTTGGTGACTTGATGAATAGGGCTATTAAGTGTTTCTACCATCGATTTTACTTCCAGGGGTGTACTTAAATAAAATTGGTCATATTAAATATATGTGTAGAGTCAAATTCGTTTTAATGTTTTTTATAAACAAAAAATCGATTTATTTTAAGATTATTTACCTAGCTTGTAGTGTAAATGTGCTATATTTGTTTTTGCGAAGTAGCACATAAGACGTTATTATTGATTTATATTATGTATGAGTATAATAAATACCCTAAAAAATAATGAATCTCTTTTGTTCTTATTCTACGCTTATTTTATAACAATCAGAACCGGTTTCAACATTTCACCACGAGCATTTTCAACTAAAAAATATATATGCCATATTCCTGGTTCTGATGACAATAAAATAATTGTTCTATTATTTTTCAATATAATGCATTTCTAAGTAGAGACATTGAACACTTAAAAATTGATAATTACTCAATATATCGTTTTTCGATTTACATATAAATATGTAAGTACGAAATATGAAAATTTCACATTCCAAGAACTTCATCCGCCCCTGGAGTATTCACTTGTGTGTATTCATTTATTGACATTTTTTCATCACAGACGCCTTGCATTGCAGGATAGCGAACCTATGGCACGCGAGACGATTTTGCAAAAAAATAAAGTGATAATACAAAAAAATCAAAAAAGTTTTAGAAATAGTGTACAAAAAATTCAAAGCATTTGAAACTTAGTTACAAATATTTAAACATTATATAATGATCATAAATTTCAAGTATTTTCCTAACCTAAAAAAATACATGATGACTCTGGATATTAATGAAAAGCCGGATGTAGGGAAAATAATAGAACAATTTGAAAATGCTTTAGAAGGAACAATATAACAATTTTCGGGAAGGTTTGCTCAGTTTCGACAACTTATAGGAACTAAAAGATCTATTATCCAGTGCAACAGTGACAATTTTTTCATAGACTTATTCCTGTGAATCATTATTCTCTTCAATGAACTGACATTATCAGACATAATCATACATAAATCAGACATAAGAAGTAGACTAACAAACGAAAGTTGTATTTCTTGTATTGTATTAAAAGCTACCAACTGTGAACTCGATATAAAACATTTAGCATCTAGCATCCAACAGCAAAAATCTCAATAATAATAAAGTTTTGAAGGTTTTTTTTAAATTTTAGTCTTTTTTATTTTGCCATTAATAGTCATGTGTCATTAAGTAAATTAGACATTTTTTATTTCCATGGCATGTGTTAAAATATATATTATTATATATTTGAACACATGCCATATTATTAAATTTTTAAAAAAGTGGCACTGAAACTTAAAAAGGTTCGGTACCTCTGATATATTTTTCTTACTCATAAACATACATTTTTATTAAGCTGAGTATATGTTTTGACTTATTTATTACCATTTGTCTGAGAACGAAGAACAAAAATAAGTAGGTACATATATTTTTAACCCTTTGAGGAGTATGGCAAAATAAGGTAAATATTTTGGTTTCTAATGCTTATTGCCATTTTCTTGGTTTTAATTAAAATGTCATTGTTTTTTCACATATGGGTAAAAAACATTTTTATCTGTGATTTTTGATGATCGCGTTATTTTTATTATTTGTTGCAAATGAACAAAACAATTTTGTAAAAAGGTTAAAACATATTTGTACTCCTAATCCTAATTTAGTAAAAATAAACTCACTACTCAAAGGGTTTAAATCAAAACGATAAAGCAATATCTGCCGATTATGAAGCAATATTAACAATTTCTTAATTTGATAAGTACTATTGAAAATATTATATATATATTTATGAAGAATTTGTACATGCGGAATCTATGAATATATGTATAATCGCATATTTTTTTAAGAGAACTAACAAACAGTGTCGTAGAAAACATTTCTTAAAATAAACTTTATTACGAGTCTATATAATCATACAGAGATCTTGCTAAGACAGAACAACCGGTAAGCTAATCGTTCTCACTGCACGTTGCTTTATAGATCGGATAGGGGGATGGAATTTTAGATACCGTAAATATTTATGTATGAAAAATATTACTCTTATGTACTGATTTCACATTATTTCAATAACGATTGTAACCGGCTTCGTTCGTTACAGACATTATAAACTGATGAAAATATAAATCAATACTGTAACACAATATAAATAAACTTAAGTGGGAGGGATTGTATCTTTTTGCATAATATATACGTCCAATTCTGATGGAATAGTTTTTCTATAACTTGATTATAGAGTACTAGAATCGCATAATTAATATTTTTTTATAATGTACTTGCAATTCAAACTACTTATTATTGGATTTTAATTAAAAAATATATACATATGTATATGATATACCTACACTTCGACTTGAACTTCCAACCTGTTGGATATTCTTTCATTCCGCAAATGTTTGCAAATTGTTTTGTTTTATTTAGAAATTTAAACATTTTTACTCGTATGTAATGGGTCATAAAGTATGAATGGAGATGTATAGTTCTTTTAAGTGACGTTTTAAACGTTTGAATATCGGGCGTGATGTAGTTAGCAAACATAATTCACTCGATTTTGACTTTAATGAGCTTGATTTATAGCATGAGCTGAACTTTTAATGAGAAAATAAGATTTTTCGCGCTCGTCAGTGGCCGGCCTTAGTTGTATTTTTTTATATAATATATATTACCTCGTACTGCATAGTTAATAGATGAAAATATGCCTATTTTTATAAAAAAAAAATCAACTGCTTATAAAGGCTAACATATACGTAGGCATTCAATTTATCGGTTTCTGCATGGGACGTTCGGAAAAGTTTAAGCATTTTTTTCGAATCTTTTGTCGAAGTTATTTGCTTTTTTAAAAATGTTATGTGAAGATTTTTTGTTAGAAACATTTGTTTTGTTTTGACAAAATAATATGTACTTATCGTTATTTTTTTTGAGCCAGAGCAATTGTCAATTTTAGAACGAACTTAGGCATCACGAAAATGACTCTCTTTGTTTAAAAACAGTTTGTGTACTGTATATGTGTATGTATGTATGCGCATGTGTGTGTACAATGTACATGTACGGGTATGGTATGGAGGAAGTATATGGAATGTGATTTGCAAAATAATGCATATGGAGTTCCCGTGAACTTTTTATCTCTGTAGTGATCGCGCCCTTCCGTCTGCAAACGACGGTAAGGGGATGCAATTTACAATTTTTCAAAATCTTTATCAATGAAGGAGACTGGAAGAACCTTGGTGCGTCCTGGTACTTGAAGCTCCATAAATTTGATATCCAAAAAAAAAAAATTGTTATTTTTACTTTGTATATTTTATTTATGTTTTTTCTCCGATGAGAACATATAATCTCAATTATAAAATTAATGAATTTGAGTACTTAAAATTGGAAAAGATAACAATCGATGTATAGATTTCTCTTCGAATATATGGGAATTTGTGGTTTATAAAAATTCCCTCGCATCATTCGCACCACAAAATAACGGCGTAGCGAGAGCTAATCTAACAACTAGAACTATCCTAGCCCAATCCATCTATCCACACTCTCTTCGCAAAAAAGAGTTTCAGCAACTGAGTAAGAAGCAGTTCTTGGAGAAAAAAACTTCTGTTAAGAAATCTCCATTAGGACGCCATATGCTCTACATTGGGGTCGGAAAAGTAACAGTCTTACGTCTATGTATATTACATTTAATTGGGGTTCAAATTTATGAATATCAATAGCGTACGGACGCAAAAAAAAGTTTAACTAACACTGATGTAAACTAAAGCTGTGTCCTTTTATAGCATTCATTATCGTAATTACACACCAATATTATGATTAATTATTTATTCTTTAATTTTAAATCAAAGTGTATTTTGACAGCGGAAGATAATCCAAAATCTAATCTACCACAGTAACCAAGTCTAGCAAAAAATTCTGAGAAATATACAGTTACATTAATGTCAAACTTAAAATATCTAATTACTAATATAGGTATTTAAATATTTTGTGTGAATTATGACTAAATGCTATCGATGCGTCGTTACCGCAAGTTTACCCTAACTGCATTTATAGATAAATGCTTTATCAATGTATTATGAATCTTGAGTGGAACCAGAACACCCAACTAAAAAATTCTAAGAATATTTGTTCGCTGAATAAAATTCGCAGACGATTGATGGATGACGTTTGATCCCGGGGTATCTTCTCGAGAAGTGAAATTAAAATTTAATATAAAAATTCATTACATTCAGTCCTATTTTTATGCGTAAGATGCGTTTCATTTTGCTGGGCGATTAACACAAAAACGCAACTAGAAAACATGTTACATGAAAACATCTATCTGGAAATTATCACAGGGACGGATCAGACCGATACTATTAGTAGATACGTTTTCGTATTAATGTAATTTCTTCTAATTTGTTGGAAAAACACAAACGTATTTTCACATTGTTGTCGCAAAAACTATAATGTTCAGGTTATACAAAATCAAATGAGAAGAATGCAGTTTTTTTATTCATAACTTTATCAACCGTGGAATGATGTTTGTGGTTGTTTTTATAATCATAAATAAAAATACAAAAAACGGATTCATAGAAGCAGCGCGATGCTCACATTCAAATTATTATTAAGAGACATAAAATATTGAATGATTTGAAAACTAGGTATTTTGAGAAATGTTAACAGTTTTGTTTAAAAGTCGTTAGAGCCCATAGACAAACCAAGAGTGATTATTTTATTAACAACTTTTAGCTATTTATAATTTATTTTACTTTAATGACTTCAAGAAAAGATGTAGATAATATGTGGCAAGAAGGAACTATACTTGTGACTTAAATTATAATGTGCCCTATCTATATATATGAATCTTATATAGAAAGAGACAACATGTCTCTGCCATTTTTTGGCAAAAACCACTATATTTAAAAGAAAAAATCTCATTTATGCGTAAAAAAGATTCATTACAATCTATATTATGTTTGCCTTACAATTAAATATATCTTAAAAAAAAACTTTTCCCTCCACTTATTAATAAACATTCGTTTTTATTTTGATAACAAACTGCAATGATAAATTGAAAATTTATTATTGCAGTTAAAAGTGCATATTAAAACACAAAAACGTAAGTTGGCCAACCTTTTTTTAAAACAGAATTTTGTAATATATATAAAGGTTCATCTTACTACATTTGAAGTTAAAAAATAGTTGGTTTTGCCTGCCCGAAAAATTAACTTTTTGTGTTTATCACCCAGCGGCTGGCTATATGATGGTGGATTTATATAAATGCATTACTAGAAAGGTGAGTATGCGCATCAATTCTACATGAATAGTTCTTCATGACTTCAGTTTCTCATGACTTCAACTTCATCATCGTTCTGTATTAATAGAACAAAGTAATAAATAATCAAATTTCTGATGACTTGATTGTTGACTATTTATTCGATAACCAATTGTTAATGTAAATCGCTATATCTAGAAATACAATTCTTGAGCTCACATTGAAATTTGAAAACTCGTTTAGAATATCATTAAGGATAAAATGATTTACTAAATTAATGCAAAGTTGCAGATCTTCTCGAATATTATTTGCAGTGTTTATTTTTGCATTAATTAAAGCATGGTAATTGATGGCATTGCACTGCACCATAAATTTGTCATTTTTTAACAATGTCCACACCTAATGTGAAGATACGGTCCACTATTGGTATTTATCTTAACATAAGTGTTTCTACAAGAACTACTTGTTAGTAAGTTGCTCAATTTATCTTTTCGTAGAGAGTAGAGTAGAGTAACTTGTTAGTAAGTAATCTGTAATTTGAACTCAATGCCAGTGTTATATGGATAACCACCAAACCTTACCATAATTTATAATAACGGCTGTTGATTTTTTAAAAAGAAATACTGAGCTTTCTATGTTTATACAGACCAAATCTGAAAACTAATTAAATATTCACCATTTATTATATTTAAATACTGACTAATAGTTTTGATACATCGATTGGTGCATGAGGCCGCTTTAAAAACTATAGTTAATCTACTGTCATGTTAAAAACCTTGCTTACAATCACAATCACATATTTGTGTTTTGGAAGATGTTGCAATCGAGCTATGGAGTCATGCGCGAAATAGTGTATCTAACAAATCATAATATATAATTATATTAAATAGATTCATCAATAAGTCATTTAGCATTTTTGAAATTCCTCTGATGTCAACGCGCGTACGAATATGATTAAGTTTGATGATACTAAAACGGCCTGTTCATTTATCATTTACTATCTCTCTTGTTCTAAATTGACCGAATGATTGACGAAACCATTCACTCGTAAAATGGTCATTACGCTCATAAAAATATAATCAAATATTATTATTGAACCAATAAAAAGTGTGAATCACTTTTGGGCAGAGCAGTGTTTCCCAACGAAAGTTCCACGGAGACCTTTAGTTTCACAAACAAATGCGGCGTTCTGTGATATTTCATTTTCAAAAAGATGTAATTTTAAAATAATAATTAAAGCATCGTTAATAATCTAGAGCAGTGGAAGAGATCCTACGGCTTCTTGGCTACTCTGATGCGGCCTTTTGACTTATTCAAAATATTCACTTTGATCAAAAAATTATACGCAAGCGTTTGGATTAAAAGAGCGTAAACAACCCATTATATGTTCGACAGTCGAAAAAAAAGGAGGTGGGGGTTTCAACCTTTTTTTTTACTGCGGCCTTAGGTTGAATCAAACAAATGAATGTGGCCTTTAGAAATGAAAAGATCCCCACCCCTGATCTAGAGCTTATGAAGTGAGGCGGTATTTAAAAATTAACCGAATGCTGACAGTAAATTACAACAATTGATAAGATTAGGTGTATTTTGTTATAAATTAATAAATTTTACCTTTTAGACAAAATTAATATCATTGGATCTTCCTCGCTACTGGTTCCCGGTAAATTGCTCGAATGCAAATTGCTTGAATGCAATTGCTCGAATGCAATTGCTCAAATGGATATTGCTCGAATAATAAGATCCTCGAATAACCAATTCCTCGAACGTCAAATGCTCGAATTACAAATTGCTCGAATTACTTGGTTATTTAAACGGTTTTAATACAGTTTAGTTTTTATTACATAGTAGTTGATCACTCGGCATTTTATTACACTATACGTACTTTTAGTTTATAAGCAGAACTTCTTATCAAATTGCATATTATTGTTGTACTATTTATCATAATTGAATTATTATTTTTAGGCAGACTTTTAAGAAATAATACCTATGTTAATTGATCTTAATTCTGTAATTTAAAAAATCAATATTTTTGACTTTTACAAGGAGAGTCCAAAATCATTGAATAGTAAAAATGTTTATAGATATGGGATGTAACGTATTTGTGATAGCGGTGGTAACTGGCATAATTAATATTGGATTAAAATGAAACTTTTTGGAAAAATTATCTAGTAGATTTCCAAGATGGCGGTTATTATTATTTTTTAATTTATAACTGTGTCAATAAGAAAATAATATTCATAAAGAAAAAATTCGAGCAATTGCATTCGAGCAATTTACCGGCTCCCCTCGCTTTTAATACAAAATTAAACTTGATATAAATTACGGATTATAACAAAATAATAATCAATTTTTAGTTTATTCGTTAACCATGCTATATTCTGTCTGATGATGCTTCATATTTGCTTCTTACATTTTGTGACGAAACAAATAGAATAACAAAGTTATCAAATTTAATTTTATATCAACAGGCGCTCTTCATGTGGACGGCTTATTAACATTAAGGCTAAGGGCGTTGTCGGTTTAGTAGAACGCTTCAGTGAATAATCGAAAGGTGTCCGAATTCGTATTCTTTTGGGGACCACTGACACGTAGCAATAATTTATGAATATTAATAATTTTGTTTTGCGGGAAAATGAATAATGATATCTGGTAAAGAATTATTTTTAATTTTAAGTTGAATCAATGGTGGCATCTTGCGTAGTTGTACGATGACATAATGGCATTATCTCATATGAGCAATCATCGATTTGTCATCTTATTGGTATGGTATTTCGACTCATTCGCTCTTATCATAATCTGCGCTTTTCAATTATTCATTATCTGGGTAACTTGAGAGAAATTATCTGCGGAGAGAATTAGTTATTATTTAATTAGTCCGCGCATTCAACGCAATTTATGCGTTTGTTCGTTTATTGTTCAGTATGAATAGAATCAACCGTAATAGGCAGAAAATCGTAACCGTGAATTTATAAATTTTACAGGAGAAGGTTTTTTTAAAATTAAGTTCAAAAAACGAATTCCTTAAGTGCGGTTAGTAAATAGTAATATGCAGTGCTTTTTTTGAAAAAAAAGGTGCCGGAACGCATTTTCTAAGAAGGTATATTATTTTTTATATATTCGAATATCATTTTGATAGAATTAAAGGCGGCTTTTCATATAATGCATAGAACATAAAACAAAACATATATGTATATTTATTTTAGAAATTTCAAATGAAAATTAAACAAAGAACATTACATACATTATGTAAACATTAAAAAAATATGTAATTTATTAAAAACGCTATCCAAAATTACATTCCAATTTGCATTTGCAATCTTTTGCATGACATTAATTTATGGGTATATATTCAAAAGGGTTTAACAGTCAATGGCTTCCAAAAAAGAAACGAAAGTTTTGAAATAGAAAAAATAAAATTTTACAAACATTTATTAAAATTTCGAGGAAAAAAAAGGTGACGGAACGCCGTTCCGCCGCGTTACAGGGTAAAAAAAGCCCTGGTAATATGTATATGGTCAATGCCTTTCCTGATATTATAATACAATTGTCTGACTACTTTGATTTTTCTCTTTCAGTTCTCTTGAACATGGTTTCTCAACGGTGGGCCCCAGGGGGCCACAGAGATTTATTTTTGTTTTGGGGAGCCACAACACATTTCAGGGGGGCCACGGGCAAATTGAGGATTTCAAATTTCTCGGTGAGCTAAAAAAAAAAAAAAGGTGGTCTTGGAGATATTCTGGGAAAAAGTATACCAAATTGGAGATTTCAAATTTCTCGGTGAGCTGAAAAAAAAAAAGAAGGTAGGGGGCCACAGAAAAATAAAGACACTCAAAAGGGGCCACGCTCCCAAAAAGGTTGAGAAACACTGCACTAGAACATACATAGTTTCCTGGCAGCCCTACCTGCGGCGCATACTCTCTCTACAAATACTTGAATAATTAAGTGCTTAGTTTCAAAACCCGATAAATAAGTTTGGTCGTTTCGAAAAAAATGAGAAAAAGTAGTATTTGTCGAATTACAGAACTTAGTAAATTTTAACAAATATGCGAATGCTGTGCATTGAATGGCTTGTTCTGTTTAAGATCAATTGAAATTCACTCGTAGGGTACTATAAAAATAAACCTATATTTATGTTTAAAAAAAATTGAGTGTTTTTGGTTTTTTTTTAAATGAATCTTATGTAACATGAAACATCTCCTTTCGAGGCTTTTAAAACTAAGAGGCTTAATATTTTCAATGTTAAGCATATAAAATACATTCATTTTCTTGATATTAAAAAAAAAACACAATCATCGGTATATGTATCTTAAAGTGTGGTCACACCTTCTTTAAGCCTTTATAATAATTCTGCCCAGCCGGCTTGACAGGCATAAGTAATTGATTGCAAATAAAAAAACCGACAAAAAGCCTAATTAATTATTATGATCATTATATATTTAGCATGTGCCCAGCACTTGAACAGTAATTTGCATACGGTTATTAATACTTTTATTTGACTACAATTATTCTAAGTTGCATTCCTTGTTAAAACGATGCGTCCATTGAATTAAACATTCGGTATTTTATGCGCGTCGAGCGGCAGTTACCATCTCATAACCAAGGCTTTCAACTGACACGAGACCGGTTCAGAAGGTTAGTCGGCGCATTAGCGAGAATCACTATAATTTGTGATGATATTTGCACTAAATTCATCCACTATTAATTAACTCTTTCGGCTTCGGCCCAAAAATTGAACCGTGTTCCCGACTAATTTTTGAAGAGTTGAATTTTTTCTTAAATTCTTAAGTGCTATAACTGCGAAACTATTTAGTTAACCACTTGAATACCAAGCGGACATAGGTGGGTGTCAAGAACATATGCAAGCGAATACGGATGTCCAAGACATTTAAAAAATTAAATACTTGGTATTCTAATAGAATATAAGCAATATTTTGATGAATATGTCTAGTGCCATTTATACTGAGTCAATATAGGTTTTTAAAATATCGAATTCGAGTGTATATTAGGCAAAATTATTTTTCTCAAAAACACGCAGTATCTCTGAGACATATTAATGATTTATTTGCGCGGTATTCAAACGGTTAAATCGAATGAAAGTTTTTGTGATTGTTTGAAAGACTAAAATTATTCAATCCTGTGTGACATTATTTTCTGTAAAGGATAGCCATATTACAATGTTTGCAAAAGTATCGAGTCTTACTCGTTTTGTGCTTGGCAGCACACCTTGCAGGTTTTACAGGACTCATTTTTTTTTTGCTGCTGCTAAATATTTGTAATGATGTTCCGTGATATCCTGCTGTGTAGATTATCCAAATTTTAAATTCGAAATGGACTAGGTGACTGCACCGTCATGTAATCTTCAATAGAGCAAGTGGATGCATCAAATGCGTAATGAAAAAGTCGATTATTTGTTGATAAAATCAGTCATCATTATTGATGAAACTATTATTTAAATGACTGTTATATAATGATTTATGTATAAAATAAAAGTTGTGAGTCTATTTTTAAAAATGCTGGCCAATACCACAATTATGGCGTGAAAACACGGCTCCGGGAATCAACGTGTTAGTGTAATGAACTTCGATATTTCCAATAATTAGGTAAAAATATTATATTAATACAGATATTTTCGATACCGTAACAAAAATTATTAAAAACTAATTTATAAAATCTTCCGTATGGTAGACACTGGACACTTTGGGTAACCACACTTTAATGTTATGGGGGCTAGTTGAGTGATATAGCTTGTTCAATATACTAATTTCGTGTCAGAATAATTTTTATGACGCAAAAATGTAATGTAGAAACATAAAAAATATCATATTAACGAAAAATTTCATTGATTTGACTTCTCCTTTTTTTTTATCAACGCCACGTTAGTTATCATTTTTATCAATCTGAATGATTTCTTTAATTTTAAAATATTTAAAAACTAAAAAAAACTTTTTATTTGCATAATAAAATTTACACTCTTATAGTAGATTTTTTTCCTTGTTTTATCTCGTATAAAGTTCCCGCTATATGCTAACATGCAGTGAAATTTTTATTATATTGTGCCAATCGTGAGTGATGATTTTTTTATAGCACTAAGTAAGATAATTAATTATATAGAACCATAAATGGTATAAATATAGACACGCGGTCGACCAAATATAACTTCTCCGGTGACGTACTGATCACCTACACCCATACTGAAATATAATATGACGAACAGCCACGAAAATTAAGCATTCGACTACAGGAATATAAATGTATGTATATTAGCATTTACCGTAAACAAATTTTTAATAAAAGTGTCTTCTCAGTGTAACCAATTTTTGAAAAAGTATGTTGAGGAACTTAAAAATCAAGATTTTATAGAGATTTAGAAGTAGTAGCAGAAACAAATTGAGCAGAGGTAAAATAACTAGATAAACTGTAAGAATTATCTAAAAAAATGCTTTAAGATATGGTTGAAGTTAACTAAAAAAATTTACGGACCCCCAAAAAATACCTGAGGACCCCTAGGGGTCCGCGGCCTCAAATTTGGTAAGCACTGGTCTAATTGATTAGAGTTTTCTCTACCGATCAGGGTCTGGGTTCTATTCCCGGTAATATCAATGTTAAATTCAGATTTTTTCTAACTTAAATTTGAAACCTACGACGTGGTTGTTTATGCTGTCAATTTTCTTCGAGTTGATCGAGCGTTACTTACACAAAAAAATCTCAACGAGCGTATTTCGTATAATCTTTCAACATAAAAATATTTGGCGCATTGGAATTATTTTTCTAAAAAGGAATATAAAAATAATAGACGGACAGCACTGGTCCAAAAAACTTTTTTAAATGCAAATCGACTAATGTGTAAAACAATATTTTTATTAACACTCTGTGGAATTCACGTTAAACTTTAGCACTAAAAGTCATAAATAAAACAACCAAAGGGTTAAAGACTCTTCCGCTTGTTACTTCTCTAGGAAAAGAACGTGCCAAGATGTTAACTTTATGTTATACTTATACAACTATGTTCAAAGTTGTTAACCAAGGTGTGAAATGTTAAGTGCATGCCCAGTGACGTGGAATATTCATAATTATACTTAAAATATGCCAAATGTAAGCAAAATATTCAAGGAATTGAAAATTATTTTGGAATCTTTCAACTTCCACTTGTCTCGAAAAAAATATATGCTTTTATGAAAACGGGTATGGGGCCACGGAAAAATATGAAACTCAAAAGGGGCCACGGGCCCAAAAAAGTAGAGAAACTATGGCATAGACCATAAGTAATCATTTTGTACTACAAAAGTACCTTACATTTATAAACACCCAATTCTCTTTTTGTATATATTTTTTGCACTCTCAAATGTAATGGAACCTATTTTTCATTTTATTTTCGCCAACATTTGTAGACACCTGTTGAGCATAAAACGTGTCCCCCGGGTAAAAAGAGAATTTAGAATGAAAAGAAGAAAACATTGAAAAAACTGATTTTGGTTGCGACACAATGAAAATACCATGGTTTTTTTTAAATATGCAAATGTATGTATTGTCAACTTTATGGCAACAAGACGTTAAGTAAGTATTAATGGTTTTGAGTAAATCAATATTAATTGTTTTGAACACAATCACAAATTAAACAATGTAATGTTAACACATCGTAAAATATATAACTGCTGAGCAATGAATCCATGTAAATCTGTTAAGATTATTTTATTTCAATTCAAATGCAATATTTTACATATCTTTAAAGTTTTATCATAATAAATTAATGTTTTCGCCAGAGCTTGTTAAAAAATGATCAATTTGGTTAATAACTCAAAATATGGCTATATCTGTCAGAAAGGATACTTTTTTTAGTACTGTAGTGGAGTGGGGACAGTTAGGGTCGGTGCTCTCACACATTTTTCTAGACTGTGGAGTCGTGTAAAAAAAAAGACGACTCCGACTCCGAGGAAATTTTTCAATAATTTCATTTTAACACATATATGTGTTCCACCAGATCATCTTTAGTCAGCCAAATATGCAATGTCAACATTTTGGACTATTTTGTTTGAATACACATCATTACAATTAATATATTTATTTTTTATTTTCGAGCCGCTCATTTTTCACGACTCTGATTGAAAGAAAGTATTGTTGAATCTTGTAATTGAGAAATTGTATCACTTCGAGAAAATATTATAATTAATCAACTCTCTCGGACTTTTTAGTTAGCACTACACTACTGGTTTTGTTGAATCCACCATATGTTTAAAAACCGTAACAGCCGTTTACTATTATATATTCCGCATACGGGCAATATTGTCGTATTTTTTATTGATCAATATTCAAAATATAAGTCATACTGCCATAAGCATGGCCAATACGGGGCAATACGGAAATTTTGCGGCAATAGTACCGTGTGTTGTCAAGCTATAAACGGCTACACATGTCCGGCAACATATTGCCGTAAACAATTGCCTGTTTACAAGCGTTTTTACTCATTCAACGGTACTTGCATACATAAATATATTGAATGAAAGCCTTTTTTTCAATATTTCCCGTTCTTATTGTAGTATGTACACACCTTATAAAAACTGACCCATTCTAAAACTCAGTTAAATTATTCACGAATTTATTAAGCTTTTTTACATCAAGTATTTTTTAAACCACAGTAAAATTATTTTTATGGTATAAACGAAAACGGCTTAAATATTGTACATCTTTACATATCAGTAGGTTAAAATGTTTTTTTGAAAAATATATTTTTCCGACAGCCCTAGGGTAGTCTTACACAGGGATGGGCTGGAGGGGGCTCGGAGGGGCTCGCGCGAGCCCTTTGTTAAAATTTACTAAGGCCAGCGAGCCCCTTGTTAATTTAAAAGACAACAATATTCTCAGATCAAATAAGTATATAACTACAATTTCTGACTTATATATTATTTAAGACAGCTTCAGTATACATATTAGTACATTTTTAGCCATTTATATTGTTACATATAACAAGTGTATTAAGTAACAATCGATTGCTTATTTAATTATTGCTTATGCCGCATAGGAGTGATAAAAAATTCACTTCTTCCCCAGAACACCAAGAAATGCTTTGAGATTAAGCGAGCCTTTTGTTAACGAATTAGCAGCCCACCGCTGGTCTTATACATAAAAAACGAAGCGTATAATAAAATCTACAGTGATACAAATCGCTAATTGGTGGCTTTGCTTTAAGTATAAATCACTTTATTATAATGTTTCAAAGTATAATAATTCAATCACGAAATACTTGTTCTTTTTTTGTTTATTTTATAACGGTGAGTTTGCGGTTAGGCTGTGTGCCAAGAACCAAATTATATATAATTGCTATTCCTGTATCGAAAGTTGGTAGCTAACCGCAATATTTGAAGAGGTGTGGATA
Organism: Himalopsyche anomala; assembly: GCA_031772345.1. Taxonomy (NCBI): domain Eukaryota; kingdom Metazoa; phylum Arthropoda; class Insecta; order Trichoptera; family Rhyacophilidae; genus Himalopsyche; species Himalopsyche anomala. Next base: position 12,536,180 of record CM062829.1, read on the forward strand.
AGAGGAAACTTGGGGTAATTGCGGCTTTACAAATGTATTTCATTATAATAATCAGAAACAAAAAGCTTATATTAAATAAAAAAAAACCCGCGCTGTTTATGGGTGTTTCAATCAAGCAAATGTTTTCACTTTGTTTTGAACAAGTTACTTACATCTTTTAGAAAAAAACCTTTTTCTGCACTATTTTCACATTTTTAATACAGATCAGGTTTCGCTTAGCACAAGTGTTAACAACTTTACTGATGATGAGTAAAAACGGCCTCTATCTTTAATAATTAATATTATTAGGACAAAATAAAGTGTTTAATTTCATAATATACTGTCGAAAGTCCCAGTTCGACAAATATTTTTTCAATTGATTTGTTTCTGATGTTAAAAATTCTTTCACACTCTTCTGCTTCTAAAAATAACAAGGCATAGTGAAAGCGATAAGCTAACCACTATAGCTAAGTCTTGTCATATATTCCCTATCTTTGATATCACTACTTTCTTCGAAAAAAAAGAGAATTTCAGAATAGAAGTAAAAATCAGTTCTCTTATTAGTTAAAAGTTAGAACATAAGCTCCACATTGGGAGTCGATATCGATAAAAAAAATACCACTGTATTATTAAATATCATAAAAAATACATGTAAAGCGATGTATTTTTTGAATCAAGTTAGTATTTATAAGTTTTATGCAATATTTTTCATTTGCTTCAGGAATATACATTTTGTACATGGTTTATGTATATTTGTAAAAAAATATAAACTGCATTAAAATATTAATTTCGACAAAACGAATATTTTAGAATCAAACGCTTATTGTATCATTATATTGTATTAATAGCGGATAATGTTTGTAATCAGCTAGTTAAGTACGTATCAAATTCAATATGTCCACGTAACGGTAATTTAGAATCACACATTTTTTGGATGTTCCTTTTAATTATAATATAAAATCTGATTAAACTAATGCATATGGAGTCCCCGGAAACTGGCTTCACTAGGGTTTTCTTACCTCTGTAGCGATCACGCCCTTCCATTTGCAATGATGGTAAGGGAATACAACTTTTCAAAACATCAGCGATGAAGGAGACTCGAAGAGCTTTGACGCTAACGTGTCCTAGTACTTAAAGCTCCATAAATTTGATATAAAAAAAAATATATATTTATATCGGATAATGACAGCTATTTGTTAGTTTGATTTCTATCTACCTTCGGCTTGTTTTTATTATTAGGCGACATAATATGTTAATTTATTATTTTATGTTGGGCGGTTGAAGAGTCAAATGGAGTTATATTTTTTTTAGTAGAACGTCTCAATCAACACAACATTCCTCAGTGCATTTAATTGCCATGCAGGTACGCGTGTGAATCATCACAGTTTAGAGTGGTTTCTTAATTTATAGGTATCTCTCTTTTGGCACATAAATAACCAAAACGCCCTTGGCCCATATACATGTATTTATTCCGCCTATCAAACAAAGAATGCCTTGATTAATTAACAATAATGTAGCGCCACAAACATTAAAGTGATATGGATAACATGGTCACTACTCAATATGTGTTATTTCAATGTTAATTATTCCCAGATTGTATCTGACTAGGAATTTCAATCCCAGTCTTTTTTAAATACAACGTATACATATTATACGGATTATTCAGATTTTTAAAAATCCATTTCCGCTTCCAATGTGGAGTATACGTCTTCCTTATGGAGGTATCTCAGCAGAGGTTTTTCTACTACATACTATGTTAAAAGTGCGTTTTACTCAGTTGTTCAACATCTCTTTTTTTGAAGAAATTAGAGATAGAAAAGATAGAGTAAAAATGAGAATAGTGGCTAGCTAATCGCTCTCGCTGCGCCCCGTTTTTGAGACACCATAAATATCCATGCCTTTAAACAGAAATCGATAAATTAATTGAAAAGTGCTGTACGTACTGGAACCAACGTTCCCTTTAAGCTGCGAGAGTGCGCGGCCGCGCAGCAGTTGGGAAGCCCCCGCGCACTCATTCCGGGTTGGCGCGCACTACAAGAGAGTTGGTCAATTCATATTTGATCGGTCCGCGCATCCTCCGCGCAGCCTTTGAAATTTCCGCGCAGCTAACCTCTTCGCTTAGAGGGAACATTGACTGGAACCCATCGACGTTCACCATTACACTACGGAGCTGACTTCTTCAGCATTAATAAAATTAAACATTATTTGGCATCACAAAAGTCCAAGTTGATCGCAAAAAGGTTCAAATCGCTGATTGAAAACTTTTGTACTTATTGTCATATATACTTAACGAAAGTCATTGAAACTTAACTGATTTCTTGGGTTTCTGAAAAGCAAAGGTTTATAAAACCAGTCGACTCCGGGTCCAATAACTTAGAAACCCACATTTTACACTCAAATCGAATATATTGTTAAAATACGAATTTAATTTTCTTAAGTGTTTCATAAAATTAAAATATTTAATTTTTATTGATCCAATTCTAATATAATATAACAAAAGAACAATTAACACATAAGCTCAAGAGACTTGTCCCCCAATGCGAAATATTTTTAGTTACAATTCAAGCGATTCAGAAGTAATAATATGTATTTTGTTTTATTAAAAAAACAATACATTTTACAATATTAAATTTTAGGAAAGCGAACCCGAGGGTTTTAAAACCAAGAAGCCGGATGTGAGTTTGAAGTCATATCGGGTGGTTTCGGATTTGAGTTGAGACGGGTTCAGAAACAACGATTATATGATTATTTCATTTTATATAATATCGATACACTGCAACATTAATCTTCTAAAAATCACTTCTTCTAAACTTATTTTTTTGTGCGAGCTTTTGTTATGCTGTATGGAAATATCGAAACAATATTTTTATAACGCTGTGATTGAAAAAGGCTATAAAATATTATTACAGCAATTATCATATCTTATCATTCTTGCCGCCTGTGTGGTCGAGTGGTCAACATCGTTGGCTACCGCTACGAAGGGCACGGGTTCGAATCCCGGTACGGGCAGTTTTATAAATTGATTTTTCAATCGATTTATGAATTTCTGTTCAAAGGCATGGATGTATGTGATGTCTTGAATTCCCCCCTCCCACCTATCCTATCCTATGAACGGGGCGTATGGAGAGCGATTAGCTAACCACTAGTCCTGTCCTTGCCCTTTCCTTCTATTCCTACTCTCTTTGAAAAAAGAGAGGTTGAGCAACTGAGTAACAAGCAGTTCTCGTAGAAACATTTCTGTTGAGATAAACTCCATTAGGAGTCCATATGCTCCATATTGGGAGCGGACATGGAAAAAAAATCATTCTTAGAAAGTTGAATCAAATGTATTTTTTTAGTTTATTAAATGTGACTAAAACATAATAATTTTGCAACGTCTATCAATTAAATATATCACAATATACTGATTGTTTTTTTTTTTATGAATTGTCAATAAGTTGTTAAGTATTTGAATCTTTTAATGTTTTCATGTTTATCATTTTTTTTACGGTTTTTCCTTGAATGTATCTAGAAGATTCGAGTATAATATAAAAATACATGTATCAAGTACCCGAGTATTCATTCATATTAAGATTATAATAAAATGAGTACAGTTAAGATGCAAGCGATAACAAAAATAAGACTTTAAAATTAATTCAGGATTCAAAAGCATTTATTATATGCCTCGTTACTATTAGAATTTCATGAGATTTACATTTCAAGCGATTAAGCTCTAGAAACAAATCACAGCCGTCTATTATGCAATGATCACTTTAAACTTTAAGAGAACAAGCATGGAATCTTTAGAGGTGATGATTTATAATTATCATATGTAAAGAGCCCATAGTATAATTTTATAATTTGTCTTGTTGACATAAAACAGGAAAAAAGTTTTAGCTCGGTCAGTTAGTTAGTGAGAAGTATTTTTTTAAATGGTTCATATACATCAGTGTCTGCCAAACTTTTTTACTTTACGGCACACTGGTGAATGGGATTTGTTTTGCGGCACACTTAATAAAAATTCATTAAAAGGAAATGTACCTTATTAACATAAATATAGGGAATCATGATAAGGTTCATATTTTTTTAAATATTTTATCAACACATATTTCCGTATGTGGTAATAATTTTACTAGTGAGAAAAATGCAATTGTTTTTTAGAAAATATTCTGTCAAAATGTTGCTCTAAGTTAGATTTCAAAAAAAACTCTTCATCTGCCATCTGTTACTGCTCTCGTTTTTCATTATTTTATTTCGACGAGTGCCGAAAAACCAAATTCGTAAAGATACTACGATCCAAACGGCAATAGAAATTTAATTTTTGTTGTAGTCAATCGAAGATATTGACTCCATAGCGATATTTAAAATGCGGAGCCGTTTTTAAGATACATTCAAATTTCCTCCTCTGTTAGTGGCAGATGTGAACCGTCGAATCTTGCGAATGGTTGATGACCAACTGGTACATTTGATAATCGAGTGATGGGAAAGAAGACTACGCTAACCAGCGTCACTGTATCCCTGTGTCGCGTCGACCACTATGGACGAACGTGACAAATATTTATTTGAATATATAGGTGTTGAATTTATTTAAAATCTAATAAAATTTAAATGAATAAGCATTATTTAAAATTAACGGTTTTTCCTTCGCGGCATACATGAGACTTCTTGCGGCACACAGTTTGACAGACACTGACATACATCCTGACGCCTAAATTAAACCACTTCACATTATAAATAATAATAACAATGTATGTAACTACAGACGGCTGTTTAAAATACTGTGAATATTTTCGTTGAGACTCAGTAGCGTACGCCATAAATAAAACTGAGAAAATCTTTTCTCAGGCTGAATTAGAGGACGTCTTGTTTTTGGATACATAATACTATTTTTTATGTCGTAGTAAAAAAAGAAGTGACTAAAAGTATTCAAAACAAGTGTCAACAAACAAAATCAGAAATGCGAATGTAATTTAAGGGAGTATAGATTGATAGAATTAACTATGTTATACTTGGTGAAATTTTCTGGTACAATGAAAGATATATTATTATATATCCAATCAGTGACCAATTTTAGCTGGTTTCGGAGGTCACTGTGGATTTTTTAAAATATAGAGTTAAAATTGATTACATTGTTATTCCACTTCCTACTACCTTTATTTTTCTTATATCACGGGAAGTAATTTAAATTTCTTATGTTTTATTAGTATATTACTGACGAATTTTTATTCTGACCGAAAAAAAATTAAGTTCTTTATTAAAGGTTTTCATATTATGATTTCACAATAATAACATAAAATTATTTTTAATTTTGGATGCAACATAAAATTATATCTCCCCGTTGGCTTGCGTTTATAGCTTTACAAGATTGCATCTGTAACCGCCCTTGTGGAATGATATCATGATAAGAATTAATTATTGAAAACGTGTATTCACTGGACAGGTATCAAAGAGCTTTTTAAAATTTAGGACAATTCAGTAGAAGGTAACTTAACGGGATTTGAAAATTGTTCGTATCATATGTAATATAATATATTCAAACACAGTGGATCATTTAATTTATGGGATGAAATTAGTTTAATACGCACAGCAATGGTTTTTATAGTCATTTTTTCTGAATCTCCGGTGATTTATAGATGGAGTCAAATAAAATTTCGCGTTGGACTATTTTCAGGGATGTCAAACTTTAGCTAACTAAATACAGTTAGAAGGAAACCAACAATTTCACTTCTTGTTGACACCAACGGACCATCATTGGCTCGATCAGCTTGATGGAGTGTTGAAATGCATACTACAAGGACGCCCGCAAACTAGATATGTAGATGATTTACCATCTTTTTCTAAAATAAGACACTGTCTTACAATCTTTTTTGGTCTAAAATATCTCCAAGGCCTTATTTACGAGGATGTTTTATTTTTCAAGTACAAAAATTTATACATTAATAGCGAGTTACCGGCATCCGTTGGAATGCCACTCAAAGAAAGAAAGTGTTTGTGTTTTAATTCTGTTTATTTAAGTGCTTTTGAATACACAATATTTTTGTTTTTTTTTTATCATAAGCCTTCGCGGACATCCGCACAACGACTCACCAAACTTGTATCACAATCGGATGAACGGCTTAGGAACGCATACGGGACAAACAAACAAAAATTCATTTACATTGTATTTGTATACATAAATTTGTTCAGTTTCAAAGAAGTTTATTTAGAAGAATACTTAGTTTTAACTTAAATAAAAAACCAAGTTAAACTTGCGATTTGCATGTTACGTGTTACGGTGTAACCATATCAAAAGCTTTGAATTCCCTGCCGTAATGGCATTGTAACCAAAATAAATTGATGCTAAGCAAATGTGGCAGTACAGAATCCTCATGGCAGGCAGGCCTAGGGCATCCGACCCGGGTAGAACCGTAACCGGGTACCCACACATTAGTAAAATAACCGAAATTCGGGTATTTTTTTGCGGGTACC